>WEIS01049447.1:41395-69057 GCA_013389965.1 Todus mexicanus
GAGGAGAGGAGAGGAGAGGACAGGAGAGGACAGGACAGGACAGGACAGGACAGGACAGGAGAGAACAGAGCAGGAGAGGAGAGAACAGGACAGGAGAGGAGAGAACAGGACAGGAGAGAAGAGGACATCAGCTCCGCAGCACTGGGCGCCCCGTCCCGCCGCTCCACCAGCCCTGCCAAGCCCAAGCAAACCCGCACCGGCGCCGCTCCCCGCACACGACCGTCCCCGCACACGCTCTCCTCGGTGCCCTGTGTTGCTGCCGGACCCCGGGCGCTCCCCCCGGGCTTACCGGGAGCCAGGCACAGCAGAACCGGCAGCAGCCGCACCGCGCCCAGCTCCATCCCGCGGCCGCCGGGCGCTGCGGGGCGCGAAGCGAATCCTCTGCCCGACGGCGCCGTCGGGCCACCGGCTGAACCGAGCTGAGCCGAGCCGAGCCGAGCTGAGCTGAGCCGAGCCGAGCCGAGAGGTGCCGAGAGGTGCCGAGAGGTGCCGAGCCGAGCCGCACCGCACGGCGGGGATGCGGGACCCCGGCGAGCAGCACCGCCCCTCTTGAGGCAGGGGCCGGGGCTTGCCGCCTGCGCCACGCCCATCAGCGCTGCCCCCGCCCCATCAACCGTGTGTCCCCCCCCAGGGCCCCGCGGGGGAGCCCGCCGGGGATGCTCTGGTTTGGAGGTGATCCCAACGTGGGAGTCCCGAAATCGCGCAGCACGTACCCACCAGCCCAACTGGCCGCATCACGGCTGATGGGATCCACCAGCTGCCTGCGAGAGCCACCCATCCCAACCTAACAGCCCCATCCTGCTCTCTGCGGCATGCTACCCGGTAGCAGCCAGCATTCCCCTCTCACACCAAAGGTTTGATTTTTTCCAGAAATGAGCCCCCTAACTGGAATTATACCTGTTAATCAGAATTATTAACCAGTGATTGTTGAAGAAGTCCATGAGATAGTCCTTTGGGAAAAATAAACACATGGCTATTAATGCTTTACTCATACACGTAACCTTAAAAACTCGGGGGGAAATAAATACGTCTGCGTAGAGAGATACATAGATAAATAAATAGATGATCAGTTAGATAGCAACACACAGCTACATACATAGGTAAGCATGTATACATATATACGTACTTCTACATGATGCATTTTACTCTTTCCCTGCAAATCTGCATGGTAAGCTTGTCCATAAATGACCAAGTTAATGAAGCAGTGATTTTATTTTGCACGCTATGCAATTCCAGCTGCTTTACTGTTCTGGGGGATGAGCATAATTTTCTTTGAAACTACACCCCTGTTGCTCTCAGAAAGATGCAGGGAGTGGGCAAAGCCAAATTTCTGAACTGATTTTTCCCAGAGATCCAATAAAATCCATGAAAAGTCAAAGAAGACTCATGTGGTTCAAGAGGCAGCAAGTTGGCACCATGCAAATAAAACGTGTTCTTGATATTCTTAAAAACTCTTTAACCAGAAAATTGCTAGCCCTTATTAATATCCCCACCTCCATCATACTGCAGGTCAGGTCATTGGTATTTCTAAGTGATTTGGGGAACTCTGGCAGTGGTTACTAAACAACTGACCCTTGCTGAGACAAGGCTGCACATAGGGTTTATGTGGTAGTGATAAATGCCTAGTGAGAACAAAGGGTATCTGCTGCTAAAGAACCACTTTCGGTCACTTTATTTGCAGTGATTTTGGTTTTGTTGAGTTTGACTACAAAGCAAAAAATTTCTATAGGGGACGGATGACCTGCAGGAACTGCTTGCCTCCAAAGCTGTTAAGCTAGTCAACAAAGCAAATGAAATTATAGGTGTAAGTTGAAAAATAATTCACAGGAAATTATTACAAGATCAACAGAAAAAAAATCACTGGTAGCTCATGTTAGTGCATTCTGCATTCCTACATGAGTTTCCAGAAATGCAATCTGTAGAAAACATCCCACTATACTGATTTCAACAAGGGACTTTTCTGAAATTTAGTCAGATGAAGTGCAACTACAGCTTACCGCAACTCCTCTTAGGCTCTGTGTTTATCCACAGTCGCAGCTATTAAGTGAGTGGTTTGGACAGGGCTGGTTGGTTTCATTGTTGAAAATTATTTCGGTGCCTGAGCTTTATGGGAACAAATACCCACTGTTTGCCCTATGCATATCTAAGCAAAGATAGATGAATGCTAGCCCTCCCCAAGCCCTTTGGCATTTGCTATGTTCCCTGCCTCCTTGTCCCCTGCAGTGTCCTGAGGAAGGGAAGGAAAGGAGGGGGGCTGACCTCTCAAACACACAAACCTCCTGGCTGATCAGTGCATGTATCAAACTGAGCTGCCAGCAGCAAGGAGCTTGCATGTTGTGAATGTTGGGCATCCGCAGAGATGTGCACACTTCAAAAGCACTAAGTGTTTTTATCTTCCTGAGTGATCATGGTGAGATCTCAGTCTTTACACTGTGCTTCAGACACAAGCCTTCAGTCCTGTGCTTGGCTGTCAGTATAATCTTGCTAACTAGAATAATGCTGCAGGAACTGTTGCTTCACTGTGTGAACTGCCATCCCTGTGGTACCAGGGACATTTGTAATACTAATGAGCAAACTAGAAGACAACATTTTCTGCGCTCCAGGTACTTGAATAGGGGCCCGACCCTGTAAACGTAAACATTTGAGCACAAGAATAACTTCACTCTGGAGAGTATTCTGGAGATGCAGGGCTTTTCATCTGAATCATATCATATATATGTGGTGTTGGTGGGACTAATTCTCTAGTAAGATCAACTAAAAACTACAGCCAAGAGCCATTGGAAATGGTAGGTGTTGAAGAAGTTCATGAGATAGTCATTTGGGAAAAATAAACACATGGTAGGTGTCTGGGGAAAGGGAGAGCTAGAAAAGATGTGAGGAAACTTTACCAACACAGGATGAATGGTATCATATGTGCTTGGCTACACTGATTTTTTCTACTTTGAGCTTTGATGGGGCTTCCTCAAGTGGATTGTCTCTGGAAGGTGCCATAGGGAACCTCTGTGAGAAAAATCACCCTGAGCATTGAAGAAAGACAGCCACCTGAAGTCCAGGTGAAAGATTTTTCTAAATACACTGCTACCAGCTATGCTATCAGGCAATAGGTCTCTGGTTACAAAACCAAAACCCCAGTGATGCCAGCTTTATTATCCAGTCTTTTAAGCTGTAATCTCTGCACAGCCTTTGGTCAGCCTTTAGACTTATTGAGCATCTAGAGTAGCTCATCTTGCACCAGAAACTATCAATGCTGAACCATGGAAAGCTTGTGAGAGAAGCCACATGTATTCATGTTATTGAGAGACTATGGGTTGGGATTTTCTCGCTCTCCAGAGACAGGTTCAATCTGGGAAACTTCCCAAGGTCCCCAAAACAATATGCAACATCTTCTAAAGCTACCCCACCCTTTGTCTCAGCGTTCTCGCCTGCCTTAAGAAACAGACAATCCTGTCAAGATATTTCAAATCTGGCTTAGTTCAGAAAAGTCTGTTCCTGCCTTTACCAGACAATACCAGCAAAAAAAATGGTGGGGCTAGAAGATACTTCAGGAAAGTTCAGCCCTTCTGCCACATTGAGCAGATCTCAGCCCAGTGTGGGATCAGACCTGAAGATTTGAAGCAGATCTAGCAGTTGACAGAGAGGATGCAATCAGACAATGTACATCACTCCATGCTTCATCAGATCAATTCACTCCTCGCCCAGTGCCTCCCAGAGCCCCTTGGAGAGTAGCTCCCATCCTGAAATCACTGTGTTTCCAGTGCATGGGGCTATTTTCTTCCTTTCCTGCAGCCTCTTTCTGCTGCAGCCCCGGTGCAGGGGAAACTTTGTGTTCGTGGATGCTCCCTGGGAATGGTTTGTGCAAAGGGATGGGGCATAAAGTCTTGGCTTGGCCAAACAGGGCCAGCAAGCTTTTGTTTATGCATCTGCTCCTTTGGTCGCCAAAAGCTCATTAAAAACAAGGCACAAAGAAGCAGCAGAGGAAATGGACAACCCCCCCTCCTCTCTCCTCCTCAACCTGTCACGACTCCCCCAGGCTCGCCAGCTCTGTCAGCACCTCCTGGGCAGCCCAGCCGAGAAGCCCGGCCAGAGCAATTGCGGCTGCAGGAGCAGCCAGGCTGCCTTCTGTTTGCTTAATTATTCAAATAACAACCTGGGGGGAGATAAGGGCTGGCGCTGGGAACACCGATTATGTGCTTCCTTGCTTGCATAGCTCAATAAGTTTGCGAGTGGTCTACGTCCCATGCAGAATACATCTAGTAGGCGGCAGCCAGCAGCTGGACTGGCTTACAGTCACACGGCTGTGCCGCAGCTGGGGCTGCAAGCGCCTCAGTGGCTAAAGCAAGGGTGGAAGCTACCTTCAGCTCTACCTGCATTGTACATTGCACCACTGCAACAGTCTCCACCTTTCCAACAACTGTAGGAGCCAGGCAGTATGGCCTTAGTGTGGCTTCATTCCTTCACTAGTGGCCTGATACGCCTTGCTAAGGCAGACGTGGAAGCACATGTGGAAAATGTGTTGGTTTGCAAGTGCCATTGCAAAGGACAAAATCTATCCTTCCAGCTAGAACTGAAATAATAACCGTCCCAGGTGAGAACAGACATGGAAGTAGCAATGAGAAAACATAAACCCCTTCATTTTCAGACAGAGTTGCCTAATGGTAGAGATTTGAATGACCCTATTTGGAGAGTATGCCAAAAATGCTGAGATCTTTGCAGGAATCAGTGAGCATGTCACTTGTATTTGGCTGTGTCCAGCTATAAACAGGAGGCATGAGTTTGGCATGTGTGGACATCCCCAAAGCAGTTTTTTTTCTTGCTTGGCTGGATGTTGATGGTAACAAAACTGGAGGAGCAGGTTCATTGCTGTCAAGGCCTAAACTAGCCCAACTTGCCTTGGATACATCTCTCCACTCCTAGGCACTTAATTATGGTTGGAGGCATGCGGAATTTTAGGAACACACCTTTGAAATTTTCAATTTCTTTCACTATTAATTTGCTTGCCCCCATTATGTCCCAAACCTCTGTATAACTGCTCATGCCAAGACAACAGGATCCTACAACACTCTCCACTCCAGGAGTTGTTCATTTTTTCCCCACCAAGCTGCTTTTCCCCATCAAACCTTTTGTAGGGCAAGGGCTTTCTAGGGAAGAGACAAATGCCCTTACTTGTTTATGTGGCTGAAGTCTGTGGAAAATTCTCTCTTCCTTGCAGCAGGAAGCAACTCTAAAGCATCACTCTCTGAGCAGGAAGCAGGGGGTAATTCAGTGTCTGAGCCCCTGGACATGTGGTCAGTCAGGCTAATGGATGGGCAACTGGTGACAGGGAAAAGCTACAGATTCTTACACAGAATTAAGTGAAATGCTTTTCTTTTCCTCTAAGTTGATAGTCTCTGGAAAAAGTCTCAAAACCTAGATTGACAAAACTGGAGAAGGACAAAATCCTTTTTTTTTTTTTTCAACAGTTCACTGGCGCAGCATGCTTTCACTGCATCCCCACCCATGAAAAGATTTGCATCACACAATAGTATCCTCACTACCGTGCTGCAGGAATAGAAAGCAGCATTCTCAGTCACTTTGTCTGTAGGGCTGCGGGTTTAAGTGAATAATATTCACTGAAGGAGAACAAGGGAGCAAGCATCATGCTATTCACAAAGAGTGTCCTGGAGGTGAGACCTGGATTCTGCTCCTTGTACCTGTAAATACTGAAGGATTTTCTTAGATGTGGAACAGTGTCATCAGGTAACCTGAAATGCCCATCTGCTATAGTGTGGTGCCTAACCCTTTCTACTGACCTGGAGGCAGGCCTCCCACAGGTGAATTTCACGGTGGTGGAAGTCTAATTGCTGGGGAAACAGTCTGCCAAAAACGTATGTTACTGGTCTGTTATGAAACAAAGAAAAATTATGGATGTATCTGTCGGGGAGTTAGCCTACCCAACGTACTCTTACAAGTCACTGAGTTAGAAGTAGAAGCAAAGCACCCCAGCTCCTAGGAGGCTTGTGTCCCCCATATCTCATAAAGAACAATCTCCAATTGAAGTTTTTTGGGCTGTTTGTAGCACCTTTCTGCCACTGAGGTACCTCGGTGTCTGCTAAGGATTTTATCATATTGCCGCCTTTCACTGAGGAGGGCTCTAATGAGATGTCTCTCCTACATCCTACCACTTTTTAAATTAAATATATATGGACTTAGTATCTTAGAGATATTGGACCATCGTCATGTTTTCTTGAAACTGGCAGAAGAGTTAAAAAATTATGAGTTGAGTAGATAGAAAAAATAAACAGACAGACGTAAAACATGATTAGGCAAGTCCTATTTTCCTAGGAAATCAGCCTAAAAGCTACAGGTCACACCAACTGGAAAAAAATGTCATCACTTCATAGGACAGGATGAGAAGTTGAAACCAGCAGCTCAAAGGAAAGCAAAGTGCTGTCAGAAAATGTGAAAACCCAGCCTACAAGGAAAAGCTGAAAGATTTGAGACTGTTCAATCTAGAAGAAGAGGAGATCAGACAGGTGTGATAACAGCCTTCCAGTGGGGAAAGGCTGGAGGCCCCATATCAATTATCCTCATAGCCACCAAGGGTAAGGGAGGAAATAATCAGTCTGCTTTGCTGGACAGGAGATCTGTCTCAGATGATGTAGAACATTTAAGGACTTTCAGGGCAGTTAAGCATTGAATGAGGTTGTCTGGGGAGCCTGGGACTGGCATCGATTGAGGTGTTTAAGATCAGATCTGACAGATCTCTGTCAATGATGAAATATAATTCTGGCTTACAACAGAAGTAGGTATTAGATAGTCTTCTCAGTTTTATTCAGGTCCCACGTATTCCTGATTAATAGGAATACAATTTGTAGTTTCCTATTCTTTAATAAAACAGCCCCAAAATGAAGCACTTCTTCATTGGGTCAAGTGTAACGTTTCATCCAACCTACAGCATTTCAGTATTTCTTTTCAGCAGGAAAAATCTAAAACGATCAGTCTCAGCTGATACCTCTCCTCTTTGACTTTTTTTTTTCTTTTTAAGGAGGTGCCCTGGAGTGAATGCCTTTGTGTTCAGCAATTAAACTGAAAAAAGATCCACGAACCTCCAAACCATTCTTCACGCAGCCTTAGTTCCAACCAGGAACTCCTGGGAGAGACTTCAGGGCACAAACTAAATGGGGACTTCTGAAATGTGTCAATAGTTGCCCAAGTACAAGGAGCACTTCCTAGTGATGGTTTGAAATTATGTCAAATGGCTTTCCCAAATCAGTGCTAATGGCAGTTTACAGCACATGTGTTGATAGCACGTCTTCTTTCTTAACTAACTCTTGCCAGTCCATTTAAACAGCACATGGTGAAATGTCCAAACTTGTTCCTTCCTGGCAATTTATTTTCTTTGTCAATATTTTCACAGCCAGGATAACTGAGTGGTAACTGAATAGTCTTGTGGGACATAATGTAGTGTCCCCGCAATATAGGGATGTAAGAGCATTAAAAAAATGAGATCCAGAAAAAGGCGCAGCAAGGGCTGCTACAGACACAGGAGAGATCTCCATTCTAACATTCTTCTAAAGACTATTTGGAGTACTAGCACACCTGGGTCTCACAGTCCTTCTGAAGAACTCTTTTTATCTCAGCAATGAGGAAGCCTTGTTTCAAGTATGCTATGATCAAAATTTATTTGCATAGCAGGTACCTTAAATGTGATTCATCACTTTAAAGGTGTAATATACAAGTTTACTTTTTACATACATGTGTCCAAAGCCTTTTTCTTACAAAGTACAAAAGTTCATCACAACTAATTGTCTATTTACCTGTTAATCTTTTAACTTGTTTTACCCCATGCTCACTTTTATGAGATATTGGCCATCACCTGTCCCAAAGAAAAGAACTACTCCACTAGCGGCGAGCTCGGCTTCTGTTTGGACTTCACTTTCAGGACAAAAATTAATCAGGTTTGAAAAGGAAAAGGGAGGATTTATCATCTCAATTGCTGATCAAATTCCTCTATCTATAGGGGTTCAAATCACCTTTCAAGAGTCTGGGGAAGCAGACTACCTCAGTTTTCGCAACCAGAGTCTTCACCCCCAAACCAGAAACTGTAACCCTCAACATTGTTTTTTGCATATTTTGTCACTGTGAACAAGTTGACTGATTGATTACACTATTTTCTCACACCTCTCATCCAAGCAGAAACATCATAAAAATTATTTTCTGCTGTGTATGTAACTAAATAAACCCTCTGAACATTTAGTAGCTGATGTGCAGCAGTGTGGCTCCCAGAAGAAAAGTATCAATAGGAAAGAAAGGGAAATTACTGGACACTCGCTCTATTCCCTGATGAGTTTGTCTCACCAAAAGCTGTCACCAACCAAAGGTTAAAAAATACATTTCACTTCATTTTCTGGAAGGGGACACCCAAACAAGTCATGCACAAAATTCATAAAATCATCATTAAGGCCAAAAGGAAATCCTAGGACATGTAAGTTTGACCTTTGAAAACCACAGGCAACACAACAAGCCCACTGGGACACCATTCTTCATTTTTCAAGGCCAAATTCTACTAGAAGAGAAGAGGAATATTTACTAGCAGCTTGAGCCTGACTGAAATTAGAGCCAGACAGTGAATGGCTGGTGAAGGGCTCACAGCCTGTGTATTATCCAAGAGGATTTCAGGATCACATATAATAGCAACCTTAGCACTGTGTTGAGATTGTTCTAAAAAAGCAAATAATAACTACACTAATATATATATATAGGAGCTGTAATGTATACATACGCATATATGTATATACATCTGTACTGTGTGGGAGGTCAGGAATATTTCTGGAATTCTACAAGTATAACATTTTATTAACTACACAGTAAACATATCTGGTATGTATTTTGAAATTACTTCATTTTATTGAATAGCTGATACAGTGCTTGTAAGAAACGCATTATCATTTCCATCCTTTCAGTTGTGGGAGTAAACAAGGTGACTCTTCCCTGTAACACTCATAGCAAGAAATGAGGATACTCCTTTCCTCCTCAGACTCAGAGGGAGTTGGTTAAAGCTAACAAGGCCAAGGAAGCTCTAAGGAAAGCCCAGACCCTTGGGAGGAGCTGAAGGATTTCCTAGAGACCCATCCTGCAGCCATGGGAGCAGCCTGCGAGAGTGCCCAGCTCTGTTCCTTTCTATTGTCAGGATCACATTTTCCAGACAAGTCTTGGATACAAAACA
Organism: Todus mexicanus; assembly: GCA_013389965.1. Lineage (NCBI taxonomy): Eukaryota > Metazoa > Chordata > Aves > Coraciiformes > Todidae > Todus > Todus mexicanus. The sequence goes on from WEIS01049447.1 coordinate 50,601, forward strand.
CCACAGACTGGGAAAACTGATACACAGGAGGCCACATAGTGGAGTGCTGCCAGGCACCTCTGGGGTGTTGCTTTCTCTGCAGAGGTTATGCTTCAGCAGTAGCATTTCCTTCTGAGACTAGCAGAGTAATGCTGGGCAATGGAGAAGAGGTGAGAAGCAATTGTGAGTCCAGGAATGACATGGTGCAAGCTACACAGGTGCATAAGCAGGCAGAGATGCCAAACCTCTAGGCTTCGGTTGGTAAAAAGGACTTTCTCCTAAAGCCACAACTATCACCATTAGAAATGAATGCTGCAAGCAAGCATTTAGGTTGAAAACCTTACAGGATTGTCATGGACCTCAGATTATCTGGTCTTCAACTTTTGCTACAGGATGAGAGTCAGCAGGAATTCTCCATAACCCTGAAATTAGACCCTTTATTGCAGGAAACACTATGCCAGTGCTGAAGTGTTGGCACCACACACCTCCTTATTCTTTGACATCCGCTGACTCTCATGTGCCAAGAAAAAGGTAACTGAGCAGTTCAAGGAAGGAAGATATTGAGCTCAGGGTCACTGATACCTGCCAACAAGACTTATTTTATTTTAGATGACTTAGAAGTACAGGAACATTTGTATTATAAATGGTGAGAACCTAAGCAAAGAATTGCCATTCTTTAAAATCACAATTTTTTTTTTAATTTTTTTTAATCCAGAAAATGTAGCAGCTGGAGTCAGAGAAGCATGAACCTCTCTAATATCCACAGATGTATGAACAGTCACTATGTCAAGTAATCCTCTCTGTCTCCTCATTCCTTTCCCTCTGACTCATCCATAATGCCATTTACTTTATTCACACAATTTAACTGAGAATTTGCTACTCTCTTGTTATCATTTTAGTCACTAGATTTTATTTTTTTTTATGTGAACCTGTGAAAATATTTTGATTGAACTGGTGCAAAAATATTTCAGGCAAACCCAAGGTATGGATGTCAAAATATACTAGAAAAACACTCCTACTGATATCTAATATTATCCAGTTATTATAGGCAGCAAGTGGGAAAATATAGGTATATGATTTCTAGCTAGTAAGGGGAAAAAAAAATTATGGGTCCTGATTAAAAACTGTTAAAGGAGTTTGGATTCTGCTTCCTTTCCTTAATCCACTTGCCCTACTAAGCATGGCCCCAGCTGGCCAGGAGAGCAGGTAGGCAGGTTTACCACACTTGCCTGGTGCAGTCAGCGAAAGTTGCTTTCTGTAGCCTCTAGTCTTCCTCCTGGATATGCGTGTCATCAGGAAAACTGAGTCCGGGCCCACTACTTTCTCTTCCGCCCTTTTAGCTCCACATGTTTCCTGACCCTTGGCTTCTCTGCTGAGAGGGCTTGCCACCTGCACACCGGCTCTGCTAACACAGCCACATCCTGTACCTTCCCCAAGTCCAGGGTTCATTATTTTCATCAGCCCGTATGAAAGCTGTGTGATGGGAATATGTTTGGGTTCAAACCATCCTTGTGACTGGAAAACAAAGCAGTGTTTCCACTGCGATGTGCAGCAGGGATAGCTGAACAGTATAAAAGGAACTAAAAACCACATGGCGTTGCGCTTGATGCCTCTTTTGGGTAGTAGGATGAACGCCTGACGTGGATGGGAACCTTGGCTTTGGTACACTGACGCACAGTGGTGACAGTACATGTGAAAAAACAGAGCTCCATTTCTCCAGATGCTTCTGTCCTCTTCTACCGGTGGAGATGCTGCTGTGGATGCCAGAAAAAAAAGTCATTTCTACTTTCTCCAATATTTGAAATCCTATTTTTTTTCTGCGATATTTTTGTCAGGATAAGCATCTCTCTTTGCGAGATGTTTCTTCTGAGAAAACAGAAAACAGCTGCAACTGGAGGGTGAGCAGGAGACATCACCAAGCAGGTAGTTTAACAACGAAATAAACCTGCCTGAAAAGGCAGAGTCAGGAGGAGAAATATATCTGTCCCCCAAAGTTCAGGCTTGGGAGAAAAAATAGTCTCTTCAGTCCCATTAGAGTTCGACATGATCTTTTTCTTACCTTTATTGATTGAAGTCATGGGATGGCTGCTACCCTGGTGCTACAGCAAATTAAATTACTGCCCATTTGCTGTTGTTCAAGCTGCTCCACTGAAGAACAGTGACTGAGCAGTGAGGACAGGTCCTCCCAGAGGAGTCCCCAGTGCTGTATTCCCCAAGAGGAGAAGGCAGGTCAAGGAGTAGCATAACAACCTCTGGCTGCACAGTGGCTTTGGACACAGTCACTAAGGTACTAGGACTAGGACTCCATCTCCCTTGATGCTGAGATGATCTTCTGTGCACTTGTAGCTACAGGTGGACATGTACGAACTTCATAAATGAAGCAGCTGAACTCAGAAGGAATCCAAATTGACCATCAAGAATACTTCCAAATTAAAGGTCATTTTACGTCTCTTTTGGGTCAGACAGGAATGGGGAACTCCTAATCAAACTTCACTGCTCTGAGAAATCCTACTGGTCGCATCTGTATCTCTCCTCTAGGCAGGACTGGAAGTGGTCTAGTATGTGCTGACTCACTGTTTCTTCCATGCCCCTTTCAAACCAGGAAACAAAATAGCTCAATCTCTTAGGAGGCTTTTCCACACTTGTAGAGCTTTAGCGTGTTGTCCTAAGGAAATGAACTGTGCCATCACATTGTTTGTCCCTCTCTATGTTAGTCCCACTCTCCTTAAGAGCTTTTGAATTCATTGCCCAATTTCTGTTTAAGTTGAAAGGGGGTTAGAAATAGCACAGATGATTATGTTTGTGGAAACTGGCAGCTAGACAGAGAAGAAAGACTCAGTTCATTATCCCTCTAGGGAACAGGTAATCTCTTTGCCAGGAGCCAGATACTTAAAGGGCATATACACATCAGCCTGCCAGTCAGTTTGTTCCTAGCTCCTTACTGCCCACAGCACAGGTACAGCTCCAGCCCAGTGGGCATGGAAATAGGCATAGGAGTTGGGGTCATGCTGCATGAATTGCTGAGAGGACTCAAGCCTATGGGAAACTAAGCTCTGCTAGTTCTGGTGCTCAAAACCACGATGTGTTAATGTGTTACTACGTACTTCAGATGTACTTCAGATGCCAAATGCTGAAGTGCCTTGGATTTATTGCACATTGTAGCAAAATGAAAGGCCAGCGCCTTCCAAAAAGAAACCACACTGCTTCCAAAGGAACTACACTTCTGTCAGTTAGGCTCTGACCTCCTTTGCACTAATGCAAACTGGAAAACTCATCATGAACATCCTTCACTGGTTAATGTTAGTGTGCCTAAAATGCCACTTAAAACTAGCTCCCCTTGAGAGTGCCAAAAGACACAGAAAAAAAAATCCCCAATGTTTCTGATAGACTTATTCTGCTGTATAATCCTTTTGACAGTAAGCCAAATTCAGTAACTTAATTTCTCTGAGGTCAATAATGAATTTGGCTTAGTGTGATGAAAGAAGAAATGCCAAGTAATTCTTCATCTCACATATGATCTTATAGTTGCAGTGTCTAGAGTCCTGACATGGACACTTCCACCAATTAGTAAAATAAATTTCATTCTGGAGCTGATGCTGGATCTATTTTCTTAAAAGCAGTAAGTGTTACATGTGAGAAAAGACCTACGCATAGAAGCATACTGGCTTTCACCTATCATGAAGTGTTTGCACAGCCTGTAGAAATCTGATGGCTTTATAAAAAGAAGAATCATAACTTAAAAATTTGGCACAGAAATTTTTCCTCCTGTGACACTCTTCTCAGAGTGCCATTTGTCAATCAAGAGGTCACGTTCTGTAAATATTTAGGTTTTACATAGGTTCAGTTAGAGCCTAACAGTCATAATCCAGTGTCAGCAGCTACAGTTTTGAATTATCATTAACCAGACAGGGCATAAGCCCCAAGCCATCCACTTCTTGTATATGAGAGTTGACTACTGTATTATATATAAAATGGGCTACCATGGGTGGTCTTTCCTAAAAAAAGGCTCTATAGTCACATAATAGTCCAACGAAGCCAGCGCCCAGTTTTTGAATTGCAGTGGAGGAGAAGGGTACAGAGCTACTGAAGCCAGTATTGCTTTGGCTATGGAGGTAGCACAACAAGCAGGTCAAACAGGGACCTCCAAACCAGCTCAGATTCTAGATTGAGATGGCTGATCAGTGGAAGATCTTTTAAATCTTTGGATGGAGAATCCGTGTAAATCCTGTTTGAGGTGAATAAGTCCTTTTTTGTGCTTCTGGTCCTTTGATGCACAAAGGATTTAAAGAGCAGCTGTGTATTTATTTTACAACGCATTCAGCATGTATACTTTTGAATGATAAGATGGTTTATCTGTAGTTTGCTTAATCTTTTCCTGTCATTCATGGAGATTAAGCACCATTTTCATTGTAAACATTCCCTCTGCTCCCCTCATGATTCCCTAAGGATACACCAGTTGAGATATCCCTTTAAAATAATGAATAGGCAAGGACTAATAAATATTTCACACATAAAAGGAACCTTGTAGCAAAAGGCACTGATAGCCCCCTTCATTATGGGGGATATTTCCATTTGATTTTTACTTCTTGGATCCTTTCTTATAACTCAGAGACAAACCTGGATTTCCAGTGAAAGTGGCAAGCACGACCAGACCTAGATAAAATAAAACGAAGGAAAATAAACCGCCAGGAAGCAGAGCTCTTATTGTATGCAGATTTCCACTCCTTCCCACTTCCTATAGTACGTTTTAAAGAAGGGGCTGCTCTATATCCCAGCCCAGTGGAGTTTACTATACATTTTTCCGTTATCACCTAAAGCACACTGCACTTTCAAGACAAAAGATTAAGGGGAAAGTGAAAACATAATTTATAATGAAATTTCTGAACTTATCAACTCTGAGTAAAAGTAAAGAAAGAAATATCCAGGAAGGCTCATCTAACTTTCCCTCTGCTGGATTTTTATTAAGAGTTGCCAGTCTATTGAATCTCTACTCATCCAAAAGCAATTAATTAGTAAGGCATAATGTAAGTTAAAGCATCTCAAGGTTCTAAAGACGTACAGAAAATATCAAACTCTTCATAGCTAATCCAGCACACAGCACAACCATACCTGCCAAATTTCATGGACCATTTACACCTATTTGGGGTTCAATTCTTTTGATGGTGGAACAAGCTGAAATCTTGCCTTTCATTTAAATGGTCCTGATACATTTCTAATGCTTGGTCTGGGTAGAAATTATGCACAAAGCTTTGGAATTTTCTCCCACATTTTGAAGTTATTGCTTCCTTCATTCTGCCTACTACCCAAGTACTCACTATTTGAGAAAAAAACCCAAACCACATTAGAGGAAGCTGTATGTGTCTAAACATCGAATTCCTTTTTACAAGTTTCTTTCAGTATCTTTACTTAGTGGAAATAAGTCCACAGATAAGCAAAATTTTATGCATAGTCTCATTTTAAAGAAAAAGTTATGAAAACACTGAAGTAATGTTTTTTCTTTGAAAGAAGGTCTGACTGAAAGGCTGGAAATACTCGTGGTGATTTCTGACACCTGTTTCTCAGAAGCTGCTGCTTCTGCTGTAGGACATCCCATTGGCTCTTGAGACAGCTTTTGTATCCTTGTGGTTTACAATCCAGCAAAATAAAATACGTCAGAATGAGTACCTATTTTGCGAGAGGATTACAAACACAATGGCTCAGTAAGGGCAAGACCCTTTGGGAAAGAAGACTGAGGAGACAGGGACATGGACACCTAAAACCATCACATCTCACCAGGTATGCATCCTGCTCCTGAGGTCTTCACAATATGGACTTATTCAGAGACCTTCCAGCCATGTGACAGTCACATCCAGTTAAACATCTCTAAAGGAAGATGAAACATCACTGTACACAGAAGTGGTTTTGGACCTTTCCCTTCCACTTTCTTATATGTTGCTGGATAGCAGGTCATGCTTACCATTTGCTAATGAAAAATACCCAAAGTTGCTGCCAACATGGGCACAAGACCTCTGAATTCACTCAGATGTGTGCTGTTGATGTCATGGCTTGGTCCCTCATTCTCCTTGTATGTAATAAGTGCCATTGTGCTCCCTGCCGTGGAAAGGCAACTGCACATGAGTGTAAAATTATGTCTTTTGGCAGCTAAACAAATTTTTGACCACATAGCCGTAGTAATGGTGAACTCTGCTAGATGGTGAGCTTTCCCAGTCTTGTGCTTGAATCATTCACCATGACGTGCATGTACTGACATTAATAGAACAACCTTAGGGGTTTTGTTTTATTAGTAGTATTCATCTCAGCTGGACACATGTGCTTTCACCTGCATTACCCACTAACAACAGCAGGTTCAGGCCCTAATGTTGTGACTTCACAAGTGCGGTGAGCTGATACTGCTTCTGAGAAACATGGTTCCAGCCTCTTTGCTATCCTCACCCATGCACCCCTGTGGCTTTCTTAAGGCCAGCATTAGTGCTACAGCCCTAGAGGAAATACAGCTCCCTCCCACCCTTGGCACTGGTATCCCCAGTCCTGGTTTGGGGGCTAATCTGACCACCACTGGTTCAGCCTGTGACTCAGACGTGGCCTCTGAAAATAAAGCTGAATATTTCACTTATTCCAGCATGATCCAGGCTGCACTGAGTGGGATGAATCCCATCTTATACCCCCAAGCATAAGTTGTCATTGCTTCTCTTTACAGTCATAAACACACATTTACAGTGAGTTGGTCCGTTGAGCTCATTTGGCAGAAAACAAACACACTTCCAAGAAACAGTTTTCCATCAAATCAGCTCAATGGACCAACACAACCCATAATCATGCAATTGCTAGAGGGTAGGCAATATATGATAAAAACTGGGAAGCAGAGATCACCCCCTTGTTGATAGTGAACAGTTAGGTCAGATTTGGTAAATCATGTAATTGCACCTTAATGCTGGTCTCTCAACTCAGCCTAGTGGTTTGTGTTCCCTGGAAAGCTTCCTGTCTTCCAAAAAATTGTCTCCAGAACTGGCATAAGCAGCATTGTCACTTGCTTTTGAAAAACAAATTATGTTCTTGATTCACTTTGTACTCTCCCTTCCTCAGGGCAGAGAGTCTGGAGGACTGCTCTGCAAACAGCTTTCACCAACCTTGACTTCATACACATTTTGGTTTTCTTTCTCCCGTTTGCTAGCTGTTGATCAAAACAAAGTTCATACACCACTAAAAATCAAAGTCCTGATCTGATACAACCCCATTTCAAGACTCTGTCAAGCTTTGACTGCTTGTAAGCACCTCGTTACAATGACCACTCAGAATGCTGGCAGGCTTTGAAACGAAGAGGAGACCTTTTCAGCAAGATCTCAGCAAGATGTGCAGGGAAGGCAAGAGCAGATGAGAAAAGAGACAGATCTGGGGCTCCTGGCCTGTTTGATGGAAATGAAATAACATCAGCAAATTTGTAAGAGCTGACTGAGGCCTTTTTCAAAGAAGCACAACAGCTGCAGGGCTGACTTTGAGGCTGTCATCCTGTGCTGTGCGGTGCACTTTGACCACGCTCTCACAAACACCATCTTCCGATTACAGGCAGGCTTGGTCACTTTGCTGGAGAAAATACTGGGTGAAATGGTACACCAGCACTGCAAAACACCCAGGCACTCTGCATGTAACGGTTAGCAACAAGCAGACCCCAGTAAGAGTAACAACATGAGGATGTTCATAACAACTAATAAAAGCAGCAGCGCTACATTGCAAGAAGAAGAGGTGGGACAGGTCATAAAATTCAGTTGTGTTCATTGACAAAATTCTTTATTTTTCAATAAGCAACTTTTTTCCCTAAAGAAGGGAACTAAGTTTGGACATCACTTCTAACAAGAGCTGTGCTCTGATCCCACGCAGGTCCAGTTACTAATGCTTTGTTTCAGTTTAGTCTTGCGAAGTCCTGCCCTTGCTACTCATGAAGACATTTGAGTATGCACGCTCAATTTTAAGCATATATGTGTCTTGTGTGCCTTCCACGAACAGGAAGAGTGTGTTGAGGCTGACATATAGTATGCTGACATGCACCATGGGACTGCAGCTGGTACACTCAGCTGCAGCACCTCATGAGATTGAGCCTTATGTGATTAAAGGCTGTGACTCAACATGATGTCCCTCTAATATGGTCTCATTAGACTCAGGGAATTGACACTGGGCATTGTATCATTTGGGGCAAAGGTAACTTTTGCACTGAGTGCAGGAATATGTCTCAAGGAGTGATTAATTTTGCTGCATGCTACAGCTCCCATTACCGTGTTTTATTTCAAGTGCTGCTTCTTGCCTCAGGGAATATTTTCCCACTCCCCAGTTGTTTATAATAATGAAAAGGCTGGTCTTGATTTGGAAAAAGCAATGTGTGCAGATAAGATAAAATTGCTGCTGAGGAACTAAGAGCAGTCCTTTCTTTACATTACTGTTTGCTGAAGGTCTGCACTCTCATATTCAACCTCCCTCTATCTCAGGAGCAAGCAGCAGAGCTCAGCTCTGTAGATGCTGCTCAGCCAGTTTCCCAGACATCAGGAAATGAACGTTTTGACAACTTAGCCAAAATAACAAAATAGCTAAAGTTAACAGGATAGCAGCTGTGAGGACTTATTTCTCACATGGGGCTTACCCACAACTGTTGTTGCATGCTGCGGTGCAACAATGGGACCCCAAGCTCTCCCTTAATTTGATGTGTTTATTAATAGAAATAGCTTTTGTAGAAGGGGATAGGCTGACACACTTGAAGTTTAAAGCCTGAAGCCCTCTGAGCAGCCTTTCTCTATTGTAACACCAGCATTTTCAGTCATCATCCAGATGACCACGTCTGGAAAGGGAAGATTAAGTCAGTCCTAAATCTAAAGGTCTTAGCAAGACATTTTTTATTTGCTGTTGGATTAGGTTTCTTTTGAAAAGGAGACAAACAGGAAACAGGGATCTCTCCTGCACGAAGCGTGCCCCTGCTGGGTTGTTCCACCTCACTGCACCAGGCAGGAGCAGGCCAGTCCCCATTGCCCACCTCCCTGTGGCAGCGTGATGAATGATGAGTTCCCAGGGCTGCAGCTCAAAAGGGAGAAACCAGGAAAATCTCGCATCTCTGTGAATCATGAAGACAAGATAGGACTGCAAAGCCTTTTGTTGAAGGGTTGGGAAAGTTCGTGCACAGCAGGACTATTGACACCAACACAGGACGTATCTCCCAGACTGAGACAAAATGGACCAACATGTTCTCTTCCTACACTAGCCATGGTAGCCCGATTTGTGGTCATCTATCCTGTTGTAATGGGAAGCAGATCCATGAATGCATGGCAACACCATCTATGATCATTGCTCCCACATAGAAAGGCTGGATGATGATTCACAGGAGCAATGAGTTTTGCCCAGGAGTAGAAAGTTAAGTTGCTGAAAAACTGTGCAAGTGTTTAGCCTACAGCTCTGGAATTAGGAGCCACAGGTGGCAGTTAGGGAGGACTCAGCATCTTGGGGCTGTGTGATGAATGAAGCAGGATGTAAAATGCTCCTGACTACCTTCCAATGAGCAGGTCTGTATGCACTGCCACAGGAGAGGGCTTCTAGCTGGATTCCAAAGGCATCCTCATTCTCAGAGGTAGGAAGTGTAGGTAGGTTGATCAAACCTAGCCTGGGTATTTCTGTACTGGGCTCCAGAGCACAGTGTGTTCCTGTATGGTTTTATAACGTCCATCATCGGATACCTTCCAGAGGTAATCAGTTTTAGAAAGGGGTAAGTTTTCACCCATACTGAAGGAAAAGAAGTATTGTGGGAGAAAGGTGGAGATGGTATAAATTGGTGTAAATTCTTCAAAGACACTGAAATTATCTCCGTTTATACCAGTCAGTCTGGCCTTTGAGGGATGAGAGAAGAGGTTCCAGTGAGCAGCTCAATTAATAGAGCTGACAAGTGGAAGGCAGAATACTTAGCTGTTTATGGGACGGCCTTTCTTTATTAATTTCTCCCAACAATTCTCAAACAATAACGAGAAACATAAGGTGACAGTGCTGACAAGCATTAGCCTTGGATGTAGCTATGCTACAATACAGAGACAAGAAGCAAAGGCTGGTGTTTGCAATGCAAAGCAAGTCCTTGGAGAGCTCTGCCCAGTCTACACAGCCTCCTTCCTGCTACAGGACTTTTGTAAAGCAAGAAGCATTTCTGAAAGGTATGGCTTGTCCATTCTAGAGAGTTGCAGAAGCTGTCATTGAGGTTTTGTAAATATTTGGCATTTTAAATTGATAACCTTGCCTCTGTGAGTGCCTCAAACATTAAGTTCTTCATAATGTCACAGTCCTTGAGACAAACTACAGATCCCTTCAGAACAGGTTGTTGCTTTGGTAATTTTTTCTACCAGCTTCAGAAAAATAAAGCCATATTTCTTGCTATGAAAAAATAGCTGCTGTGTGGTGTGATCCTACACCAAGAGAAGAAAACCTCTGGAAAAAGCCATTACAAATAGAGGACACGGTGTGCCCTTTCCTTTAACCTGGTATGAGAACGAAGTTTTCTTTCAAACATCTCAAAACTACTCTGCTTGGATCCAAACAGGAGGATGTTTGTCTCATGCTGATGGGGAATGGAGGTGGGGTGCAGTGTTTGAGGATTGATGGTGAAAATGAAGAGACCTCAAGGGTCAAGGAGCACAGCACTCCCAGAGACACTGTGATCTTGGTGCTGAGCAGAAAAATGGGGTAGGCAGCACTGGGGCAGGAGATGGCCAGGCAAGGGTGTCATGAGCATGGGGCCAGGTCAGGAACAATGCTAGTGCTGTGGCATCATTTTCAGGACAAAAAAAGGACACACATTTTTTCATGATTATATAATCCTAAACCAACTTCATTGCCTTTTTCTCTTATACGTGCTCAAATTAACTTTGGCTTGACTTCTGGGCGGCCAATCTTGTCCTTAAAGTTAAGCACAGGTATAAATGGTTTTTTGGAGCAGAGACAAAGTGCTAAGCCCCTGGCAGGATCAAACATACACTACAAAGAATCCGCAGAAAGTAAATACGGATTTTATTTGCACAAGAATTCCTACAAGAAACCTTATTCTAGGAATTAAATTCATCCATGCAAGTGAACAGAAATTTCTCATGCAGCCTACAACAAATAACCTCAAATCTCCAATATTAATTGCAAACTATTTGCAAACGGTCTGCAGACAAAAGTTATCTGCAGAAACCACTCAGCTAAAAATTTATGACAAATAAATCTGTTTACTGGTCATTTCTGTGGGAAATAAGGGGCCAAGTTCAATAAATCTTACAAATTAATTCATGTAGCTTTGTTTCTGAATAAAAGCTGCTTGCTGTCATGCTGGGAACATCAGAGCAGTGTCCAGAGCAGGTGCCTGTGGGTGCACACAAGATTAGACATAACCAGAAGTATGGTCTGGGCCAGAAGAAGATCCTCAGAATCTCAGGAAATATTTAATCATCATTAAAAGCATGAGGAACTGAGAAAAGTCAAGATGAGAAGGCAAGACTCAGAGGGATTAAATAAATTCGAGATTTCTTGTTTTAACTACCCCATCCTTCGTGACACCAGAAGACTATTTTACTCAATCGATCTTTACTGAACTAGTTGTAGTCATTCCAATTAGGCTCTTACTCTGACACATATTCTATCAAAACCTGCCTCAGCAGTCCACGAACACAGACTTGCCCAAATTCAACTCCTGTGGCTCCTGAGAAATACTACCCGCACTGTGGCCTGGAGGTCCTGCTTTCCTTCTCACATGAGCTGGATTCTTGTGTTCCTCACCAAAGACAGGATGCTGCTCTCTCCTTCCCATGATAACAGCCCATATCTGCTCCCACCTGGATGAGAAAGGGGCCTTCAAGAGTTGGCATGGGCCCATTAAGCACTTAGCACGATGATAGCACAGCATAGCCCTCATAATCTTGCATTCATTTTAGTAACTGAAAGCAACTGATGCTGTCACACATGTGGTGAGGGTCACTGCTGGTAGGGCGGCTGGCACTGGGTCTCTGAAGCCAGAGATAAGGAGGTGAACTGATGGGGCAAGGAAACGTCTGGATGAACCAGAAAACCTGTGTGTCCAGCAGTCCACAAGACCAGTGCAGAAGATAACAGTTGTTTTTCCCAAACATAATTTGAAATGCAGCTGTGATACAGCTGCACAGGAGACTTGGACCTTGTAGGGGTATATTTTATTACCAAATAACCTTGCTGCACTTTACCAGCAGTTACTGTCTGTTGTTGGCTATGTAGTTACTTTTCCCTTCTTGGAATACAGCAGGAAATTTTAATAAATAGAGTCCAATTTCACTGTATTTCTCAGAAGCTATCCCTAACTTCAGGGCATGCTCACTGGAGGTAGCCTTGCTTACTGTCTGACTATGGAGTGCCTGTTTAGTCATCACTTCACTGATACTTACAGGAAAGAGCTATTGTTCCTGGGCTTCCTCGTTGATAACAGAAGTTCCTGAATTTCTGCTTGTTGTAAATTAAAGAACACACCTCCAAAGAAAGCGTTTGGTTCTGATTTGCAATTGCCACCATTTTCTGACTGTAATCTGCATGTATTGGTTTGATTTTTTTAATGCATAGCCTCTGAAGCAGCAAGAGGAAGTTACTTGAACCTCTTTGGGCAAGATTATGGTGCATCTCACTAGAAGATAAAATGCCAATATAAAAGCAACCAGCAAAACCATGCAACTGCCCAGAGGACCCTTCAGTTTTGAAAGATGATCAGCTCTGCATCGGTGTTTGGAAGAAGAGAGCAAGATGCTTCTCGGGGGATATTTTCAATGTATCCAATATATTTATTAGGCTAGTTCACAGGAAAGGAACATCAGCAAAAATAGATCATGTTAATTAACCAAGTGATAAGCACAATAATTGACTGCTTCAACATAATATGAGGCACAAATCATGCAGTCATTCACCAGTACCCTTCCAGTACCTTTGACTAGTTTATGATGTTGCTGTTCAGCAAGGAAGGGAAAGAGGCTACATCTTCTAGAAATGGGTTAGGAAGGAGAGAAACAAAGCATAGGTAGAAAGCTGGGGAGATATCACTCCAAAACTCAAAAAAGTAACTAGGTTAGATGGAAATCTGAAAAAGTTGAGTAAGAACAAGACATTTTTAATGAAGCAGAGTCCCATACAATACTGTATTTTAGTAAGAATTTTTCTTCAGGCTGTGTCCTAAATACACAGCAGCCTTCTTTATCTGGCCGGCATTGAAGACATGGAATTTAACTAGTTACACGTGGTCAGATAACAAGAGTTTTCCATGTAAGTGCTGCTCTCTAATAGACATGCCCTTTACTGAGATAATGAGTGATCTGGATAAAAGATGGGCATCCTGTATCAACATTGAAGATACAATCTTCACTAGAAAATTCTGCAAACTGAAACTACTCTTCTAATAATTGCACATCTCCAGGAACATTTCGATAGATAAGTACAACAAGAACAGCTGAAAGCTTTTAAACTCTTTGATTGTTCAAAACGTGATCCACATGACATCTACAGAAGATTACAGGCTTGCATTGTTCATGTCAAGCAAAAAGATGCAATAACATTGTAAAACATTTTGGCGTTGCTTTGGGTATTTTTATTGGTAAAGGTTAGGAGTTCCCTGCAGAAGCAAAGATGTTGCTATTGCCCAGGTTCATTTTATTAAGGCTTTTAGAGACCCCAGTTGTGGTTCTGGCTGTATTTTTTTGTCAGATAGACATACTTGCATCTGCATAGCCCTGTGCACACCCAGATTAACAGCACAGCACACATCCTATATGCTTGTCACATGGTGCATGGGATGTGACCACACAGTACAGGAAATCCTATGCCATATAAGCAACCCAGCAACCCCAGCACTATCCTTGGGAGTGTGTGTTCGGAAGGGGATGGCTGAGCCTGGGTTGACAGCCCATGAGCTCATACACTGGGGTGGCACTGTCCCTGCTTTCCTGGGATTCAGCCGTACCAGTGTCCAAGCAGCCTCCTCCTAGAGCCAGAAGCTCACTCTGCCACCCTCACTGACTTGAAAGAAGCTACTCATATGCTTAAAATTAGACCTGGAGCTGGGCCAGACTTCTCAGCACATTATGGGACAGACCTGTTGACAGATGATCTTAACTCTCTCGCTTGTGAGAACTTTGTACACGTGCTCAGCCAAGCTGTAAGACCAAGGTCTTATGTTCTTGCTGAAGGGCCCGTGATGCTTTTCCTGAGAATTAGGATGTCAGGCTCATCAGTCACATCAGATCACTTGCTGGTGCCAGTAAACCCCTCCTGCCCTATCCTCCTTGGGTACCTATAGACAGCTGCAGTGAACCAGTCTGCCTCACCCCAGCCGCAAGCAGCCAGACTTTAAAACAGTCTGGCATTAACTTGCCATTAATATTGAAAAGTGGTCACAATTGATATTTCTGTCTGCTATTTCATGTTGGATGTTCTGTATTTGTAGCGTACAGACACAAGTCTGAGACCACAGCAGAGGCATTTGCAAAACATGAGGTGCTTATCTGGTGGGATAAGCAAGCCAGTAGTTGAATAGAAAAGTTAAACAGGGATAATATTTCATTGGGTTGGTTAGCAGATTGTTCTACTGCTCTTAATTGGAGCAGAATAATCACAGAATCATAGAATGTTAGAGGTNATTCTGCGTTTTCTAATACAAGTCTACTGTCTCTCATGCTGTTACACTGCATTCATAGAACTACACTCTGGTTAAGAAAGAAGATCAAAGGAAGGATGACAAAACACTTGGTCCCACCAGGACAGTAGCCTTTTGGCTTGGTAGCCTTTCAAATTCACTGCTGATACAGTGAGGTGCCTGGGCAGAAGTGCCACACTAGGCAGATCCTGGCTGCAGCAAAAAAATAAGGCTGTCTGAATTAGCAGTATGGAGCACGTTTCATTTCCTGGGCATTTTCTTATCTGTCTCTTACTCAAGTTTTTGATCTATGGATGAGTGGGTCAGGAAGTGGCCTGAAGACACCCCTTTTGCCTCGTGCATGGAAATGTTCTAATTATAGGGTTGCATTAACAGGCTCCCACTCCTGTCATGACACTTGGCGTTGTTTATGTTGTTTAAACAAGAGAAGGAAAGAACCCACCTCCCCAAACCAACGAAATAATGAGGAACAAAATGCACTCTTTTATCTCTTTGTCAAGTGAGGCAAGTCTATTATCTGTCCCAGCCTGTGGCTGGGATCACCGTCTCCCCCAGAGCAGCTTTTTGCAGGCTGATTAGTGTATAGCTTCCTGCAGTAAACTACCAGCAGGGACCAGAACACAGGAAGGGAAAGAGAAATTCAGGGACGAGATTTAAGCTCTCCTTAGTTTTTATTGCCAACACTGTATGTCAATACATATTTAACTGATAATCCACGCATAGTATATGTATGTGCATACACAAACATGCATGCAAACACAAAATAGCAACCTACATTGGCCCCAGGAGTCACTGCTGACTTTACATGTAGAATGATGCTAAATCAAGAGGGATGGAACCAGGTGGCTTTGAAAAAAAGACCTCCCCCTGCAGCAGGGTGGTAGAAACGCCAGGCAATTTGTCTAGAGTCACGGGCTTCAGGTTTGAAAAGACCTAAAGTCAATGAAGTTGGAAAGAGCTTCTGTTGCACTGAAAAACAATTAGCTTTTAGTATTTTCCATTCTTGGAAAGTAATCATGCCACTTTGAATTTGTAAAAGATTTCTTTAATAATTCTGTTATTATTTGATTAGAAATGCCTGATAAAAAGTGGCTAACTGTAAAGGTACAACGAGATAAATATATTTGTGGCAACAGGAAGGATCAACTGCTTGTTAAGTGTCTAATTTGTATGGCAGAACAGTGATATGACAGTAAATTTCTTACACCTCCAAATTGCTAATGCTCTATTACACCTGCTAATGGAGCCTTGGGAAGGCAACATACAGCTTTAATTCCTTCGAAATGAAAGCATCATCTGTGGTTTGAGCTGATAAAATACATGTCTAGCTGCTGAGTAAGATAATTCCTCTGTCTGCAAAAATGTCAGGTTGAAGTGGATGAGGGAGTGCTCAGTAAAGTCTTAAGCTGCTAGAATTATGATTTTTAGGGTTTTCTAACTATGTCATTATAGCCAGATGCATGGCTGCATTGTGTAAAGCAGGACAGAGCTTAAAAGTCATCAGGATCTTTTGGCTTTAACCACTACGAATCTTTGAAAGACTTGAAAGTAATATTTAGTGTCAGTTCGGACCGTATGGAATCCATAAGCACTGTAACAGAAGGACTGTAATAATCAAAGATGAACAAGAAAGTGGTATTATGACCTAAAAACGCTTTCAGAAGATATCTTAGCAATGGAAAGAAGTGACTTGAGAGGTAACTGAGAGCAGCTTGCAGAAAATGCCTCTCTGTATGAGTACACTCAAATCAACTCTGGTTTTGTGGATGTAGCTTCTGTGAAGGCTTAGAAGGAGAAGTTTTTCTTCACTGAAACAAGACAGATAGTCTGCTTTTTAGATTCTGGATGTGATTTTGTTAGGTGTGTTGATCTTGATTTGAAGATATACTTCAAATGAACCTTTGTAACAGAAGTTAGAGCCCAGAACCCTGCTGCCTTTTATTTATTTATTATTAGCATCGTTATACAATTTATTTGCTCAGATGTAAATGTTTATTCCAGGTAAATGGGTCAATCTTGGAAAACTACGGAGATGATAGTGTGTGCATTAACTCTGTGCATTGTGCAACTCTAATTTACTTCAGAATGTTTCTGTATCATCTTTGCTGAGACTGTCACAAAAATGAACTGCATTGGTCTCCCAGCTGAAGGTGAGCTAACATTACTCCCATTATCAAACTGAATCTAGTGGGCCACCAGGATTATAGAGAAGACAGCTTGGTTACAGACCTTGGATCAGCTCCCCAAGATCTCAGCTCCCTGGATGATGCTGGGACATGCTGCCTAGAGATAAATGAACAATGAGCAGGAAGAGGGAAAGACAAAATTGCACAAAGCTTCTCCCTCACCCTCTCACTGAGCTTTAACATCTGGTGACCTTGAACTAGTCAGGAACACAAACCTTTCACACATCCAGAAAGGAATACTAGACCATATGATCAACTGTTATGAGGAAGAGAAGTTGTCCTAGATAAACTATTTTTGCTGTTTTCACAAAGAAGAGCTGTTGCAGATATTGTAGCTCTGTCAGTTAGCCTGACTGGACATTCCCTTCATGTTCATTGTCATTTGGACCCAATCTTAAATTACCATTGGTATTTTTCATAAAGGAAATGTCCAGATTTTTTTTTTAAGCATATAACTTTCACCAGTAGCTTTTCCCGACACAGAGAATTTTCTAGATGTCATGACCAGGGTCACAGGTATGCATACACTCCGAAGCAAGGCGTGACACAGGGGAAGTAATTTTAACTCTAAACCATTGCCAAGGCAAAGTATTGACCTACTTAATCATAGGATCACACTCTCTCCTTGTGGCAACCCCAGAAAAGAACAAGATCCTCCTTTTTACAGCACAGGCATAGCATGAGCATCATCCTGCAGTACAGTTGCTATGCTACTGTCATTGAGATAACCTGCCCATGCTTGACCCTCACTCATCTTAAACCAGAGAGAGGAGGTTCAAGGAGAACAGTTTGCCCAACTTCTTTTTTCCTTTTAATTTCCCCAGAAGCAGGGCAAGTTAGCTTAGGGCAGGCGGGGGCACTGGGAGCGGTTGGGGCACAGGGTTGCAGCTTAGGTATCTCACCTCCATGTGTGCTCAGACACACAACTCACATATCATAAAACATAAAAATCTAATTAACAAACTCAATACAAGATGATCTTAAATTAAGCTGAATCTGTTGTTACTTTCTTGTTTTCCAATGGATTGAAGAAATGATTGACAATTTGACTGACAGGGACTGTTGGAATATGAGAAAAACCTGTATCACTCTTCAATCCAGCACTTTCTAAGGGAGAGGAGTAGAAGAAAATGTCTGGACAAAAGCTGTTCTAAAGCCGTCAGGATGAGATCCTACGAACCATTCTTAGCAACTCCCTATTTAATCGGTTCCTGTCCCATAATAAAGTTCCTTATTACCTCCTCGTTCTGCACATGGCCAGTAGAGGATTGGAGATTCACAGTTCTTTAGTGTACATCCCTGAAATACCTACCTTCTGCATAGAAAATACACATGTACAATAAATGTGATGTTTTTTCAGCCTTATAATACAAAAGCAGCTATCTTTCCAACCTAGTGAGTAGAAGAAACTTGTATCAAGTTACACTTGAAAAAGAGTCTTCTGCAAAGTATCTGGGAATGCAAAAAGACAACTGAGAATGAGACTTTTCTTACCTAGCTCCTCCTAAAATGCACTGAGTGGCAGCAGAGCTAGAAAGGGTTGTTTTCACAGAATCACAGAATGGTAGGGGCTGGAATGGACCTCTCCAGATTACCTAGAGGATCACCTAGAGCAGGTTGCACAGAAACACGT
>WEIS01049447.1:69248-93045 GCA_013389965.1 Todus mexicanus
TGATGAATATGTTAAACAACACCAGACCCAGCACTGACCCTTGGAGAACACCATTAGCAACAGGTCTCCAAACAGACTCTCTGCCACCAATCACAACCCTCTGAGCTCTACCATTTAGCCAGTTCTCAATCCACCTCATGGTCCACTCATCTAACCCATGCTTTCTGAGCTTACCTATGAGGATGTTATGGCAGACAGTGTCAAAAGCCTTGCTGAAGTCAAGGTAGACAACGACTGCTCTCCCTTCATCTACCCATTCAGTCACACCACCAGAGAAGACTGTCAGAATAGCTACATACAATTTCCCCTTGCTGAATCCATGCTGACTACTCCTGACACCTTTCTTTTCCTCCATGTGCTTAGAGATGACCTCCATGTTTTAATTCACATGTTCATAGCAAAAAGCCTCTGTTGGTTAACAGACGTGTCTCAGAGTTAAACATTTAAGCCATAGTATGGTATTTGGTGGGAGAAGGCATAATAGCAGGAGGCTTTCCTCCGCTGGATTAGTCACGGATCTGGCAAAATGAAGAGTCTATAGCATATGTCAGTGTCTTTTTGGTACTTGAAAAATGTCAGTGCTCACTGTGATAATCTGTACTGGGTGGCAAGCACTGGTTTCCAGGGTTGGGCATTCAAGTTCTTCATATGCACCCACACAGTGTGACTTCTTTTTTACCAGGCAATTTTGCAGAGAGCTATGAGTCAAACATTGTGTTTAACCAGTAGAGATGTAGACTTTTGTCTTGGAAAGTGCAGTTCTCACATAGCTTTGTTCCATCCCCAGAGAGCAGCTGGTCCTAAAACTCAAGTGCTGCAGCACAACACAGAATGAACTTTATTCATGGATATTTTTTGCTTCTTTATATTCCCTATTCATCTTCCACAGAGATAGTACTTCCCCTTGAACAAGGAACTTATCTTCAAAAGTACCTAACAACATGCCTTGCTCAGAAGAATTGTTCACGTGCTTGAGGTCTGGCCAGCTACACTCTCCAGATCATGAAATGAAGTCTTTATGCCATTTTTCGTAGGAGAACAATTTACTGACATAATTGGCTGGTTCAACATGTCGCAGTGCTCAAAAGAACCCCGTATTTTCTGTTTTGTGGCCACTAGGTGTCAGAGCACAGTGATATAAGGGTACCCTGAGACATGCATGGAGTCCACCACAGCAGCTAAGGCTCAGCCAGACTCTTCAGCTCAGTACACAGACCACAAGCATTGACCTTTAGAAAGTTCTATAAGATTAATTAAATAATTTTTTTTAAAAAGAGTTAAAAAGTAAGGAGAGGTCTTTTATCTCCCAGTATCCACAACTCATCTTCTTTCTTCTCCATGTGCTGCCTGCTACCTCACGAGGCTCCATGGAGAAGGAGTTTGCTGGCCAACATTTTGCAGCTTGCTCCCTATGGCAGCAAACATACACCCCAACATATAGTTTGATGTCAAATCCACATTCAGAAATGCCTATTCTTTTCTACCAGGTGCTTACATTGGCAACCACCAAGGTTGCTGCTAAGTGGCGTCGGTTGCTTAACAATACAATTTCACCTCTGTGTCATAGTCAGTTTGGATTAGAAGCTGCAATGTTTTCTCAAGAAAATGCTCCAATCTCCATTGGGATTTCTGCTCTTTTGCATTTTATGTAAACTGCACTTATGCTTGGATCTGATGATGGGAAGTTTACAGAATCCTTCTCTTTTAAAACAAGATTAATTTAAGTCCAGCAGGAAGAGCTTAACTGTAGAAGACTCTATATTTAGAATATTTTCCTTTTCTGTACAGCTGAGTGTATTTCCAGACCACTTGAGTGTCTGGCATGCTCTGGATGATCACAAAACATATCCCACCTTGAAATTCATTCCAAAGGCAGAAGGAAGGCAAGAAAAGAATAATTAGCTCAAATGATCACAAAACTTAGGAAGAAGTCTCTTCCTTCCTCTGAACACAAAGACACGTTGTTTGACAGCACAGTTATTGATCTACTTTCAATAGTTAGTTGTGAGTGTTAGAACTAGCTCATAGAAGCACAAAAACATTGAATAATTAAAGTCAGAAGGGACCTCTGGAGATCATCTACAGCCATGCTCAAAGCAGGGTCAGCTCTTAAGTTAGATCTAACATAAAAATTAGATCAGGCTGCTCAGGGCCTTGTCTATTCAAGTTTTTAATATCTCTGAAGATAGAGATTACAAGGTCTTTCTGGGCAATTTGTTCAGGTGCCTGGTTAGCCATGTAGCAAAAATTTGAAGAAATACAGCTAAGTATAGCAAAGAAGGACTGATTTAAATATAACCCCCCCCATTTGGTGCTATATGAAAAATAAGAGGTTTTTACATCCTCAAGAATGTATCAATGACAAAGGCTTCAACTGAGAAATTTAGCATCATCAGCAGGACAGAGCCGTAACTCTTATAATTAAAAAAACCCCCAACACTTAATTCAGCACATACTCATGTTTCTGCTCTTCTTGACTACTCTTTCTTTTGATCCAGTCAAATACTTAAGGAGAATGAAATTTAGTCTCCAGTAGTAACATTTTAGAGACCAAAAGTACATTAACAAATCTTCCTCTCCTTTTTAACAGAGAAGAGCTTTAGGATGTGATACTCCAGAAAAATAAAGCAGTTCAGGTTTTCCTTAACTGAAATTAATTTGATTTAAAATTCTGATTCCTAGTTACAGCTTTCCAGATAGATTTTTCTTGTATTTATTGCACATTATTTCTCAGCACTGTAATGAATAATAAAAACTATACTTGTTTGTGTGGTAAACAGTAAGACACAGAAGAATAAGGGTCATCTTTAGACATATGTACTTCAGACTTCCACGAGCCTTTCAAAATCAGTCAAGCATAGAGTAAGATGGTCAAACAACATCAAAGAAATGAACATGTGAAATTTGGAGGTAAAAATGTAATCACACACTGATCTTTAGGTGGGTCATAAGTAGTCTCATTTAGAAACTCAAGTAATCTTAGTGGTGATGGTGTATGGATTCTATGTAAAAGATGAGGTCATATCCACTTCAAGGTGAGCTCATTGAGAGGTTAAATGTCATCTTTCACATGATCTTGTAATTTAACCAGTGCTCTATCACCATTTTGGATCTATTTTTACTTGCAAATTCCTAGCCCTCTGTTTTTCATATACCATGCCACAAGTTTGACCTTCAGGCTCTCTACAGTTTCCAGAGATTTCTAGAGCAGAATTAGCTCTTTCCTTTGCAAGAAGATGTGGAACATGGTACAGCTGAACAGGATCACAGAATCCGATCTCCATTGTTAGAGACAAAATAAGCTGCCATTACTAGCTGCAAAGAAAATAATCTCTTCTGTAAGCAGAGTAGATCCCTAGTCTACCAAATCACAAACATAAAAATAACGCTTTAGGAAAGCCATGAAAAGCAATTGAATTATCCTACTGCTGAGGAAAGAAAAATCCTTACATAGCAGACACAGATTAAAGACTACTGATGGACCAGTAGCACCATGCACACAAGGTCTGGTTTAATTTGTTTCCGAAGTTTAAGAATTTGGAAGCAAAGATCTGATTGGAGCACAGACGTACGTGGTTGTGTGGGACACTGGAAATCATGGGCGATTCCATATTGCTTACAACTATCAGAGGTGAACCCCCAGCTCCATGCTTTGTGCTCCTCATGCTGTACACTGCTGGATCGACTTAGCATTACTGTAATTATGTCAGAAAGCACATAGGCTAATTAAATACAGACTTAATGGGCATAGTTAATAAGACACTCAACAACGTCTGACAATTTGCACAGATAAGAACAAGTTCAGGCTGAGTAAGCAATGAAACTACTGCTTCTAATGTGATAGTGCAAAAAGGGTCCAAGCAGGGATTAACTCCTCCTTCAGCTAGGTACTGCACAAACAAACAACCGAAAGAGAATCCCCCTCCTGAGTTCACCACCTTGAGCAGTGTGCTGCCAATAACAGTATCACTTACAGCTGAGACTTGGCCACGTTTTCTGGATTAATAAGCAGGGAAACACTATTCGGTATTAGCTTAATTTTGAGAGAAATCTGGAAGCTGGCATTTAATGGAAAAGCACTGGCAAGCAAAAGGTAAAGGAACAGCTTATAATTTGGAATCCAGCCACCGCTTAAAAAGAACGAAAAATCATATCAGGTTATGGTATGACTGACAGTCCAGGGAGACAGGTACAGCAAGAAAGAGCATTCAAGTAACTCAAAAAAAGATTGGAAACAAGGTGTTTCAGAACAAAGATAGTACAATTAAGTTTTTCTTCTGTTAAACTCTTAGATATTATTACAGAAAAGAGTGACAAGAGAAGGAAAAATCCAAAAGCATTTTTCAGGAGATACTTGCCTGTGCAGCAGACAAGGAAGGAAGCAGCCCAGGAGCACTCAGCCCTGAGAGCATGGTGAGGGGTTTTGCTCCTTGCTCACTCCTTATTCAGCCCTAGCTCACTCCTCACCTCACTGACTCCCCAGGTACCACAGGCTTGAGTCTCCAGCACAGTCACCACAGACTGCCAGGGCTGTCCCAGCCACTGAATACACAGCTCCATGCTCCGTATTCAGTATGGTATTCACTGCCAGTCGGAGACAGAGATAGCTTGTCTTACCATTTCTGCAATCAGGTCATAAAGCAGATTTCAGTATAGGAGATTTATTGTACTGGCATTTAAGTTTAATCAGAAGAAGGACATGAGAGATCTCTCTCTTAATCCTGTTAAAAAATATACTCAATGTCCCATGAAATCAAGGCATTTGAGGTGCATCTGTATCACAAACAGTAGACTTGCTCATTCCTTTAGTCCTATGTCAAATTCATTGTTCCGGGTGTCACCATTTAATATTTTTAGAAAATATATTATGGAATACAAACCCACAAATACAGTCAGAGCATTACCCTCTAGCACCACAAAACCTCTCAGCTAACATAAAGACACAGAGGTCCGATGAGCAGAGAATCTGCCTTGTAGCTTAGACATTCAGGCTATGTCTGCAGGGAGATGATGCAGGGCCGATTATGTTACAGAAGTACCATGTGAAAAACATAAAGTGCCACAAGTAGTCTGGAGAGTGATTTTTACACTTATCAGCTTAACGATAAGCAAAGGCCATTAGATGCATTCTAAAAATTCCTCCCTGCTATTTGCAGGTTCCTGCAGTGTGCCGCAGACACGCGCCTAAGACACGCTGCATCGTGAAATCCTGCCGTTCTTGGAAGGTGGAATCAATTAGCGTGTAAGATGCGTACTTAGGGAGAAAAACCCTTGCTGCGAACACCCGACAAGAGAGGTATCAGCTGGGCTGTTTGTTCACATGGAGCCTGTTAGTTACACAAACACAGGGAAAGAAGATAGTATTACAGGTGAAATCCTGCAGTTCCCCTAATGAAAGTGAATTTGTTTCTCTTCCTGTTTTTCCTACTTACCCCTACTATTTGACCGTTGTTAGACTGTGGCGTGTACACTGGTAGAATGCCAATTTTCTCCCTCCCATTCGGCATTTTCTCTCTCTCACTGGTTTTAGCTAAAAGAAATATTTTGACTTTTCTTGGGAGCAACACCCAAGGAAGCTGCCTTTGATGCAGATGGAGGGCTGTTTCGAGAAACAGCTGAAGAAAAGAGACCCTGAGAAATCAGATCAAAAATTTTGGGAAAGAAAAGCATGCTTTTTACAATTTGCTTTTTCTAATAATCTTTGACCTTCGCATTTACATTTATCTTCTTGAGTTGAAGAAGGAGGCAGCATTACCAATACTGAAAAAGTAAAGAATATTAACTTCTGGGGAGAGAAGACTTGCTTTACTCAGAAATAGCATAACCTGTACAGTGAACATTCATCTTAATGCAAAGCCGAGGAATGAAATTCTCTTCTCTACCAGAGGATCTTCTGATAAACAATTATTAAACCCCGCTGGTTCGGTGACACCCCTAAGCACTACTCAATCTGTGTGAGTAGTGAGACACAAAGTCAATGTTAAACTCCTTTTCTTATTCGTAAAGATGGAGTCCATGGGCAAGGAGAGATATTCTTGTCCTTAATGGGAAGCAGTGGTTTTCCACTTCTTCAGATGGCTGTCTTAGTTCCTAAAACTCAGGAGCTGACGACAGTCAAGACGCTGGGCACAATCTCTGCCTGGCTTCCTGCTGTCAAGCGACACAGGTGCTGAGTGGAGGTGCTGTATAGCAGAGGCCAAAGCAGAGGCAGTTCAGTGAGGAAAGACTTCTGTGATCTTGGCAAAAAAAAATCATAGATCGTGTTTTCAGATGGGGGCTACTTTTCAAAAGACTTCTGACTTGAAAAAATCATGCAGAATTTTTCAGGACCAATACATACCTTAAAGTTAATTCTTTAATTTAGGAACAATAGTTTTCCAAACAAACCCCACCATTTTAAGATTGGAAAGCAGAATATTCTTAGTTCTTCGCCTTGAAAACAACTACACTATTTCTAGCCAGGTCATTTTTTTTTAAAGTACCCTCAAGTGGACAATCAGCATGAGCAATATCAGTTCAAAGGGCTGACATCTGCAATAATAAATAGCAAGTACCTTAAATAATAGCTACTAGTATCAAGCAAATAAAGCTGCTAATCCCTAAGTTGTAAAAGTTTGAGAGCGAGTATGGTGGCAAATCCTGAAATGCTTCTCTCACTGCAGAAATACAAAGACTAGTAGTTTGCTTGCATATTTTTTTTCTGTAGAACTATACAAAGCCTGCCATGTTTTGAAAATTCCTCAGGATTTTCTTCTCTGAGTTATCAGCATAAGTGACATTGACCTTAATATCACTGCATTTAAGCTTCAATCTTTCAGGCAGCTAGGGGGAAGAGCAGAGTGCCTTGAACAGAAACCAAGAACTAAAAAATCAATGCAAAAGATTAATACATTGAAGAATACCTTAAATGGGTAATTTATAACACAAGTTCTTTTTATCTCTTCAGCTCTGTGACACTCAGATGTGCTGAGACCTGGGCAAAATCAAACTGAAGATGGGGGGCATAAGATCCACTCTCCTTTACACAGGATAAATGTGTAAAATATATAGGGTCTTGAAGGAACAGGATAGGTTTAAAATAGAAACCTTCTCTTAAAACATGAGTTACCTGCAAGGACTGCAATTGAGCTGCATGGTTATGGGGTCTGACTGAGAGCTGAAAACAGAGCATGAAAACGCTGAGATTTTTTTGGTTCCATTTTGGTTTGGGGCAGTGAGGGTGGGCTGGTTATGTCTAAATAAATCTCTAAAAAAAGCAATAGAAAGGAGAGACTTACCAAAACCACCACAACACAGACCAATAGTTCAGATCAGCAGAGATATTGCTAATTGTACATATTGTTTTTCCTCTGCCAATTTGAAAACTCTTGCTCAGCAGGGTACGAGCTCCAAAGAAGGAGTTGCCCGCAAGCAACTGAAGTGCAACCCTCTGTAGTAATTAAAATTTCAGGTAATTAGTATAAACATATTTGCTCTTGCTATGCATCAGAGGTTTTTTAAAGTTTGGAGGGAAAATGTCTGCTTCCTTCCAGTGCTTTGAAGCTGTATTGTCCACTTGATGAAATATCAAAATACGAGTCGTGTTCTTCACATGACAATGCAGTAGGGAAAAAAAAAGGAAATGAAAAAAAAATAACATCAGTCCAGCACCATCATTTCAGAACATTTTGGCATATTTTATGATTTCCTCTTATCTGCCCCTTCCTTCTTATCTCATGTATAAGCCCATCTACAGTAACATTTTAAATGAAAAGCTTTTTAGTGAGCCAACTACACCTTTCCCCAGGGAGTTCCCTCTGAAATTCCTGATAACACCAAACAATGGAACTTCTTTCAGAGAGCTAAAAAGCATAATTAAAATGACATAAAGTATCATTTAGAAATTTCATCCCTTTGAATACATTTTTCCTTCATTATTCACAGCATTTTTTTTCTAGAAACTTAACTAAGCCAAAATATTAACAGTAGAAGTGGGGTCCCTCAATTACTACCGTTCTGTATTTCTATTTTAAACTGCTTTTTATAAAACAAGCAGTGCCTCAGGAGCCAACGCTTTGCAAGTCTTTACAGCAACCAATTAAAACTGTAGCAGAGGACAAAGGTGAAGTTGGCACAGGTTTGACTCAGCTGTCTATAAATTGTATTTAGTACCTCTGCAGATGCCCTGAGGTATCCCACTAGACCCCTCCTAGAAGGGATGAGTCTTTTGAAGACCACCTGTCGTAGCTGTCCACCCATGGGGGTGCCCTGGTACCCCAAAGTATTTCAAATGGCACCTTATACCTGAGTACAAGAAACTTGGTCAAGCCCTTAGTGTCCACTTCAAGAACATTGTATTACGCAGACAAAACCATAGAGAAGGAATATGTTTTAACCTGGAGCCAGATTTTCAAGACCTGAAAAAATTTACACTTTATCATTATGAATATAGAAGATCAAACTGACATGGAAACTGGTGCCAAAGTATGATGGTAATATTCCTTCCATATGTATGTATGGGTTTATGGATACTTGGAAATGTGTATCAGTAACAAACTTATCTCCAAAATATAAATCCTGACCCTATCCATGCAGGTAAATCAATGTGTGGAACAAACTCATGCTAACTTTCTTCATTAAGGTAGAAAGGAGATGCAGGAGTGTAGTTGCTTTAACCTGCTTGTAGGCTTCCCTCAAAGCCATGCTGTGTGTCAGGGATGTGGCTGGAAGTCTAGGGAAGACAAAGGGGACACCTAGTGAGATCAAAGGACTCTGTGGCACATCTTCACCTGGTGGAAAAGATGGAGTCATTGCCATGTTTTAGCTTATTCATGGCCTAATTTAGGTGCCTAACCCAGTGAGGTGATAAAATCAAGCCCTACAAGTGTGCATAGTTAGTTCACTTAAGTTGTATGCATGAAGAAGAAGTGGGCGACTTAATCCTCTGGGAGCAAGCTCTTCAACTGACTATAAAAGCTATGTCAGGAGGAAGGTGTCTCTGACAGCCCCCAGAAGCATATCCCATCCAGTGAACCTGTACGAGGAGAGCACATCTGCCCAAAGGGTGATCTCGCTCAGGCCAAGTTTGGTCCACCCCTCTGCTGGGGTGCCCTTAGAGGGGGAGCATGAGCTGGGGGATCCCCCTGGCCAAGGGAAGATGACCCACCCTTGAAGGGCCGCTGCTGGCTGCCCTGGCTGCTCAGCAGGTGGATCAATGGCTGCACGTCCCAGTTGGATGCAGGGAAAGGAGCTCCTTCAAACTGGGGCAGACATAAACCCCATTTCTGGGGAGTTCTCTAGCAATTTGATTATTGTAGAAAGGGGGACAGGTCTAAAAATTTGGATGTGGGTTACTAACACTATGCTTATAATTTCTGTCTTCAGCAGAGAGATTAGCCAGTCTGAGAAAGGAGGATCAGTGTGGGATTTAGGCAGACCAAATCCTATCCCAGGTTTTATGCTATTTTGATTTCTTTAGTCTTCTGCCAGGCCAATACACAGATCTGCAGGAATCTCTCTTCTTCCAGCTTCGCACATGCTCACAAATGCCAAAATTAACAAATCAAGATTGCATTTAACTCCAGATGAGCACATCTGAATTGCTCCATCTTAGGATAATATTTTGCATCTTATTCAGAAGAAATGTTTGCATATTTAAACAACTAAGCGAAACATTTCAGAAGCAATTTCTCGCTCACATCTCTGAATACAAGACTATGCATGAGGCCTCCTCCTCTCTCCCCAGCCAGTATCATCTAGTGCAAGGCGTAATTAAGGAACTGGGCTCCAACAGTGCCAGGCAATGGAAGAAAGTGACTGCAGGTCACTCATAGCTGAGACATGGGACATCAGGACTGGGGCCCTTGCAGCCACTTCCAGCCACAGACACTGGTGGAAGTGCAGTGGTGAAAGCTGGGGTGCTGAGGGAAGCTGACCACCACACTCTGAGCGTTGGGACTGGCGATCCCATTAAGTCGTAGAGTCTGATGTCATTTATGGACTGCAGTCCCGGGGGCTCAGCCACAGCTGCACAGGAAGACTGCAGCAGAGAAGGTTATTGCACACATGGAATCTGTGCTCAAGGATAATTTCCTAACCATTGCACCTTCCATTATTGTTTTTTTGCTTCTTCACCATGCAGATCTTCTATTTTTCAAAGGCAGGTGTCATGGTGGGGTCTCCCTAGGGGTAACACAGGATGGCTCCTGTACCAGCTCTAAGTCTTTTCAGATGGATCTGAGAGGAAGACTTGGCAGTAATTCAAGAGGTTTGAGTTCCTAGTTGTGGAGTCCACTGATTCTGCAACACCATCCTTGAACATTTTGTTTAAATATCCCCCACCCACCCCAGCCTTCTTCTCTCTCCAACCATTGTAAAGGAATAGCAAAGCCAAAACCACAGAGTTTCTTAGAAATAGTTCTGAGAAATACCAAGCAAGTCACCAAGTGATGAAGTCCTAAATCCCGAAGACCTTATACATATGCATTAAAAACGAGCAGTTTGAATGTCTAAATAAATAAGTATAAAGATGATTTTACACTACAGGATTATGCTTCAGAGGGAAAGTTTTCCCCCTTTTTTACATGGCCAAACTTCAAAAGAAAACTCCCTGTGAAACAAACACTACTGGGGTTCTGCGGTCACACGGACAACTTGGTTGGGCAGGACAAAGCTTTTTTCTGTTTGAGGAAAAAGCTCCATTTGGGAGGTTTGGAAGCAATTTCTGCTCTCAGTTTGCAAAGTGCAAATCAGGACAGTTTGTAACAACACAGAGCGACTGAGATGTGGGGAACTATTTACATAAGTAAGGTAAGCAGGATTTGACCCAGCCCCGTGAGCCCTGCAGATAGCATTGTCCTGTCAATTTTCACTCCCTAAGCAATGCTGCCAGATAAATGGCTTCCTGCCATATGGCAGCACCTTTTCACAAGAGATCATGAGGACATTGCCACTGGCCTCTAGATGCTTTGGAGGGAAGATCCCACTTTGCCTCATAACAAAAATTCCAAAATGTTTTCCAAATCTGCCATGCACTGAGAGTACTCTGATGAAATATATGAAGATGTCCTAGGTAAGGGTATCAGGAAAAAGATGACTTGTGTGTGCTAGTTCTGTGGTTCAGTACCTTCAGCACCCACCACTAGGCAGGACAGAGCTCTGCATGTGATCTGTGTGATCACTCGTGGTCATTATTGCCCATTTTCACTGGGCAAGGCTCTGCACATAGTATTTTGAGCCATTTGTGACAACTTCAGTGACAGCAGCTACCATCCTGGGTTTTGAACAGCACCTTTCATTGTAGGGCTTAGACTATGAAATGAGCAAATTTTAACAGCAGAGTTTAGCCTGTTAGTCAGAGAAGGTCTTCCTCAGTATTTCCCAGGCTGTGCTTTCTTCATAGATCCTTCCTCTCATCCTCTACTGCCCCTCAGTTATAGACTAGCTAGCTGCGATGTGTTTCATGATCATGTTACACCAAAGAAGGTCAGAGAAAATAAACAGTATTATTCAAACTTGACTCAAGAAAAGAGCAAATCTCTAAGGAAAGCACTCCTCCCCTTTTATTTACGCAATAAAACTCTAGAGTCTCACCCCTCAGGGAGGGACCGCTTTATTTCTCACTGTATGTAAAATTTACCCTGCCAAGAAGCAGCTGATAAACTCAAAGCTCTCCTCACAGCGTGAGCTTCTTAATGCCTCTACCTCATTTGTTCATCAGCACTTTATGAGAAAATAAACAAAAACATTGTCTGTGTGCCCATTGCCATCAAGGGCATCTGAACGCTTCCTGCCGGGAGAGGTGGTTGTACCGCCCTTGGAGAAGAGGCGATCGCATCTTTCTCCAGCCTCTGCATTTACAATGGCCAATCTACAAAGCTGGAATCCCAGGGAGCTTAATCAAAACCCAGAAGACACCCCAGGGTACGTGTTATTGTCTAATAAGAGTAAGCAGTGCGCACTGTTAACACCAGCATCAGGCTAGCGTCAGCATTTCTGCATACTTGAGCATCCCTCGGAGGAATCCTGCCGCTCTTACGGGCCAGGAATTGTTTCTGATGGAAAAAGCAGGCTATCACAATCATACCAGGATTTTTAACAAGTTAAAAATAAAAAATAGATCCTCAGTGTCCCCTTCTGGTAACAGTTTTCCCTCTCACATTAGTGTGGAAAGAACACTTAGGATTTTTTTCAGTTCAGCCTATCAGCTGCTACAGCAAACCAGTGAAACACTGCCCCAAAATATCCCCATCATGGAAGAGGAGGAGGATGACAGTGGTATTTATGTTAAAACTCACAGGTTTCATCACAAGTGCACTAGCAACATCTTACAGTATTTTTAAAGCACAGTTCTGTGAGAGGCTCAGTGCAGCTCCTACCATCCACCCCTCAAACTAGGCAGCAGCGTATGTGCAATTTCTGTATGATCAGCACCGTGGATTTTTCTCCAAGTGCCTTTTCTTCTCTCCCGCTTTTTTGCGGTCTCTGGCGCTCTTTTTTGGGGGGCCTTTTTCCCCTTCAAATCTGTATTTTTTTAATCCACATCCTAACAGTATTTTCCTTCCTTGTTTCTAGCATCCAAGCTGGGTAGATATGGATTAGCTGACCCCGCCTTTGAGCCCATGTGTGCATGTGTCTAAGAAGTGAGTGGCAGCAGATGTGCAGCTGGCAGGCACCTCACTCATGTCTGCTTTGCTCATTCAGCATCTCTCTGAAGAGATGGATGGAACTAGTTTGCATGAAAGATGGCTAATAGCACTCATATGCTTCCATCATTCATGTAAGGGGCAGCATGGAAAAGGTGCTGGGGAGAGAATTCACAGGGGGCTCCTGTGCCCAAAGACAGACAAAACAAGGACCTGCTTTCACCCTGCTCACTGGACCCTAAAAGTGAGAGAGAGAATGTGCATGTGTGAGTTTAAGTGCTATAATCAGGGGAAATACTCTGCTAAGTCCTATCTATACCATTATTTGGCAAAGGGAGAACTAAAGATCTCTGCATCTTCCCTACGCAGAGGGGATAAAGCAGAAATGTCCTGGGCAGACCTATAGCAATGTCATCATTTGCAACAGTGCTGAGATACGCAGTCAGCAAATGTGTTGTCCCATCACTCTGACACCACAGTGCTCCTTCTCCTCCATAGCCAGTGTGGAAAGATGCACCTCCAGCCCATGCATTCGCCCACACCTTCATACCTATATGTTGTATGTACACACAGCTATCAGACTAAGGTGTCACAGCCTCTTGGATAGATCTGGTGGGAAATCTGATGCAGAGAGCACTTTTCCCAGCAGAAGCACCTCCATTAGAGAAGGTCTCTATTTGAAGTCAATTCTAAAATGAATTCGTAAAGGATTTTGCAGTCTGCTTCAGTGGGGAACTGTGACTCCTGGCGAGGTTTCAAACATCCCTCTTTTAAAGTGTTAATATTATGGTATCAAGTGTTTTTCATATGACATTTCTGCACTTTGACATTACAAAAAAAATCCTTGAACTTTAGAATTCCTCCTGTTATTACATACTAGCAGACACATTTGCTTAAATACACCCAGAGACACATACATACAAAGATGCAGTTAGAAAACAAACAAACAAAAAAAACAGAGCACTAAGAAAACTAATAAAAGCTGAACAATTCTCACTGACTTTGTTTCTTGTATTGCCAGAGACCATTTTAAAAGGCAAATTCTCATCAGATATTGGGGAGGGAGGGAAGGGAAGGAAATTCATGACAGATTGCACTGTGAGTTCCTAAGCCTGGAGTTTTGTTTGTGATTTATCATTGCTAAGCCTTATCAACCACTGATTGAGTCTTTCCTCTCTCAGCCCTCAAGGGTGGCAGTCTCTGGTCTCCTGTGGTTCCCTCCCGGACGACCAGGTTTTCTAAATGCTAATCAGATGATACGGACCTTTCTGTGATCTTGTGAAGAGCTCTATCAGCAGTTTGGTAGAAACACCGTCATGTAAAAATGATACTCCCTTGTCATCTCCGAGAGGTGTCTGCCAGGAAGTGGAGTGGAAACACAACATCAAATGGCTTGTATATTGTCAGCTCCTACAGTTCTCCCTGTGATGTGTCGAAGTGTGGACAAATACTTACCTGACACGGCTTGTTACGGAACTGGGCCTTTTGCAAAGAAAAGAGATGTTTTATAACTCACGAATTTTGTTTCTTGGCTTGCTAAACTGAATTAAACTCATCCAAAATTGACACTTCTCGGATAGGATAAACTTGAGGCCAAGGTCCTAGTGACTTCAGCTTTCTCATGGAAGATATTGTAAGCATCTATAGGCAACAGGGCCAGCATAAGCAGCAAGGAAGCACTGTTCCTACCAACACAGCTATGCAGCCAAACATCTATTCCTCAGTTCAAACTGCCAAGCTAAGGGCAGGGGAGGAATTTGGTTTCTTGAGGGCAAAGCTCCCTGTGATGGGGATCTGACTGCTACAAGAAGTATAAATGTGATCCTTCCATTACTACCTGCTATCTGAGCGGTCCTTGGAACAGAGGCTGACCAAAGGCGGCCTCGGGAGCTCTATGTCTGCCCAGCACTTCCACCATGTCACATTCACCAAGGGATGTGCTTCTGGTGTGTTATGGACAGGCCTGTCTAGGCATCACCTGGGACAAAGGCTCTCTGAGGACTTCTTGCACAGAGCTTATGAGGCACTTCTCAGGTGTTCCCTCAAGCTCAGAAGGTTACAGCTCCCGGTCATGGGCAAGTGCTCTGAACATACTAATGTAACCTCCATTGAACTAATATTCAAAATATCATATAATATAATATATAACATAATGCAAATCCTGGGCACTGCCTGCCCTTCCCTTTCAGATTGCCCACTGCTGCTCCACAGGGTGCCCAGCCCCAGCAAAGGAGTGGGTGGTCTGCTCCTCTCCAGCCCCAGAGGAGGCTCTGGATTGCCCTCTAGGAGCACCTGGGTTCCTGGGATAGTTCAGGGAGAGAGGAAAGTACCTTTTCAGAACTGGATCTCCCTCTAGATAGCGGCACCCAAGGGATTACAAAGGAAATGCCTCTCCAGTTGTGCACCACTATTCTACTGTCCAAATACAAAAATGATGTAAAATGTAATTCCTTTTTGCTATTACCATACAAGTTAAAGCTAACTTGACTTGTCTCATTGCATATGACATAAAGCTTCAACCTGGGATCAGCTGAAAAATCATTTGATTTCAGTCTGTTCAGTTAAAAAAACCCACCCTATACCTTACACCTAAAAGCACCATGACAGCCTTTGAGGAAAATGCCAGCCACCTGTGTGATAATACACCAGAACTACCTACCAGCCAAGTCTGCTGAATTTAAGCTATCCAGAGACATTGTCTTCTAAAATGGTTAATGAAATGTGTCTTAGGAATATCTTAGAGGAAGCCCCTGACCTCAGCCCATGAGGAACCCATTCCCCAGCCCAGGTATTATTCATGCAATAATTCTGGGAGCAGGTCTGCTACCTGGGTCACAGCACACACTGTCCACCTACAGACCTTGTGCACACTCACAGCTCATTTCTCCTCTGTATATAGACTCCAGGTGGGAAAAACTACCAGAGCCTTCAGGGGTAATGCCATGACACCAAGCTACCCATGGTCACCATACATTATTGGAGTGGGCTGGTGTTAAACTCATCACAGGACTGCTTTGTTTTGGCAAAGCAGTTTCAGATATTAATTGCTGCTGGCACTGCAGGGCCAAGTTCAGTTCCCTAAGCTTTATCCAGAAGTGTAGGAGACTATGGAGATACAACCTGATATGTTTATCTTTGCGAAGCACGCTCTCTGCCTCAGTCGTGTGCCAGATGTAGCCACAGCTGCAGGAAGTTGTTTATCTGCCCTCGTGACCTTGCAGAAGTGTTAGGCGATGGTAAAATCATGTTTTTATTGAGCATCCCTTCTCTTCAACTGGAAACTCTTCCCGATCAGTTAAAACATATTTTAAATTCTATAAGGAAGCCAAGCACTGATGTTGCAGAGCTCTGTAATCCAATTATATCCTTTACTGCCTACTCGCTGTGAGAATTTATTTTGGGGAGCTAGCTTGGAAATGATCACCGCAATGAAAATAACTAACAGTTTGAACACCTGTGGTAGCCACTGTTACTGATGCCCTTTCTAAATCTCATAAGTGTCTATATTTATTGCTCTTTACATCTCCACATTTTATAGAAAGTTAGTCTATCCCATGAGATACACTGCGACATTATTCTGGAACATAAGGAAGATCCTAATTAGCCTTTAGCTGGATTTTTCAGGACTCCTGAGGCATGCGGGTACTTGGTCCCCCTGGGATTTCACCTTAAACATGAATTCAGTGAATTCTCCTAGGTACCTCTGAAAATTTTAGTCTTTAGTTCTCCAAAGGACAAAAAGATACCATGTGTCAAATAATTCTGCCAAAATGAATTTACAGCTGCAAACGACAGAGCAAGAGCATTTGTCAGTAGAGCTAGATACTAATATACATTGATTGATCAACACTGTGGTGTAAGTGATAGTCCTGAGCATGGGAGAAAAAGGATTAAGCAAAATACAAGTGGTATGTATCCATCAACCTTATCACTCAGGAGAAAAAATAACAGTGTCATTAGCTAAGTTTCCAAAATAGCCCAGTTTCCTGCTTGAAAGTCAATCCTTCAGAAACAGGTTAAGCCTTCATTTTGTTATGACATGCTGGTAAAGTCACAAGGGTGCCTTTGGTCTCTTTCTGTCAACATAAATGTGCGAAGTGAAAATAATTGTTCCAATGGAAAATACTTACTTGGCTCATAATGCATTATAATTACCAATGTTTCTTTTTAGTCGAACAGCGGTTGGATCACAGAAAGATCCTGTTTACCAAAAAAAGTGAGTAAAGGAATTTGGTAACGCTTTGTTTTCTTTTTTTTTTTTTCCTTTTTTTTTAAATTTTAATCACTT
The DNA here is from genome assembly GCA_013389965.1 of Todus mexicanus. Lineage (NCBI taxonomy): Eukaryota > Metazoa > Chordata > Aves > Coraciiformes > Todidae > Todus > Todus mexicanus. The sequence goes on from WEIS01049447.1 coordinate 86,160, forward strand.
CATGTGAGCTGAATTAACATGCAAATTTTAGTAATTGTTTATCTTTTGCATTTTTAGAATAAGCAAAGCAATTAATAGTAATTTAGTCACTGGAATATTAAATCTTCCACATAACATTAAAATCAATGCATATTTATTAGGCCTGCTGGTGCTGTATTCAATTAGCTGCTTCTGTCTTAGCTGGTAACTTCCAGACATTTGCAGTAGCTGTGTTTAGACACATTTACTATGTGCTCATGACAAAACCACAGAGCCATAGACGCTTTCAAGCTCGCAGTAGATCTCCATAAAGATGAGGTTGCTCTTGAAGGTTTGCACTGACTGGAGGTCCAATTTGAGAATTACATAATTGTTCACAGCAATCTCACTTGTTAGGGCCCAGAGATAATCTGTTTATATTTGGATACAGAGCTGATTTTCTTTTAAGTTAATCTAGTGTTCTTGAAAGGGTCGGGAGCAAATATTTCATTTAGCCACAGGGAAATGACAACTCAGGTAAGAGCAGCATAAATTCCCCACTTCCTCCTATTGAGGTGCCTCATTTCTTTTTCTGAGAGGCAGCCTGATGGGGATGAATGGATAGGTCTGTCTCAACAGTCATAGTCATTTTGGCCTTGGAACAACTACTTATCCTTTGGTAAAGATGCCTGCTAAGAACAGCTGTGGTGGCGTTACCATGGTGTGGCTACTCGTGGTTATAAGACTCAAGAACTCCTTTCACAGGGGACACCAAGCAATCATTAGAAGTCAGTACCTCTCACCAGTGATATGGGGTCAGACTAAACCTACAGTTAAGTTCCTCATCCAAGATCTCCAGTTTCCCACTGGAAGGTAAATCCTTATTTATTTCTCTGGCCAACTAGATAACAATTACACAAACTCAGAGCACACTTTTTTCCTGAAAAAGTTAGCTTGAGTCTATATTTTCATACGAATCTTTCCTTCCCCAAATCCCCTTTTCCAACGGCAAAAAAAGCTCCACTCTAGGCAAAGATACTCTCAATAAAAACCTAAAAGTGGACCTAGGACATAACCCAGTTATTTATGAACACAGTAGGAACCCACCAACTTCACAAAATTATCTTTGCACATTTTTAGTAAAGTGATGTTGACATGTAAAATGTTTGAGGTTTCAATTCAACTATCAATTAGATGGACCAAATGAACACACTGCCTTATTCAAACTGAACTGTATTTAGGTATAAATGGGGTACTGGTTGATATTCATTTAAACACGAACTCCTATTGCAACAGGACGGCTTGCGCTATTCTCGGTTATATAATATAAACTGAGTAGGAAGGTTAGATTTCTTCTCTGTCTGGCATGGATGAAACTGCTGCCAGAATAGTGGGATTCATTCTGGTGCCTGCGACCAGAGAATGGCCGTGCTTGACTGAAAGAAAATCAAAGAACAGCCATAAAGGAAGTATGTCTTCCACGGACAGATGCAAGTGGTGGTTCTCATCTAAATTAAACAAGAAGAACAAGGGTATTTTTGTCACAGGTGCATGCATTTGTGTTGAATCTGCAAGTTCGTCTTTTTAATCTATAGGAGATCAAAGTCCACTGAGTGAGAAGCTGAAGCCACACAAATTCAGATTAGAAATAAAGTGCAAGCTCATCGCATGTGAGGATAACTAACCACTAGAACAACTTACCAAAGGTTGTGGGAGTTCTCCACCACTGAAAATTGTAAGTCAAGGTGAAATGTCCTTTGTTTTTTGTCTTAAAACCTGTTCTAGGTCAAATTTTCATGGAAGTTTCACATCTTTGCTGAGAAATTTTCATATCTTTGCAGGCTCACAGCAGCTTCAGAGTCCATGGCACTGTCAAACCCAAATGACAAAGACTGATTTTTATTAGATTTAAAATATCATATAAGGAAAAAATAAAATCAGACATAGAAATTATCTATTTATTCTTTTCTCAATTCAATATCACGGAAGTGCACACATCTTCACAAAACATTCCAACTGACATGAATCCAAAAAAGTGCTCCTAAAAGCACCATTGGGAAATTTTGGCCAGCTCTATTTTCAAACTCCAGCTTGAGCACTCTGTGCTTTCTTTTCCTTTTTCTGTACAAACCTCCACTTGAGGGCAATGCAAACTGGGATGCTATTTCAGGACTGGACTCTATAGGCAATTTCAACTCAGGCATAAAACAATGGAGGCAATATATTATATGTGGCATCACTAAGGTTGAACATGTTCCTTAAAGACTAACATTTAAAAAAATGAGCATTCCGATCTTTTTTGTTAGATCACTTCATTAAGAAACAGTTTAAAGTTGAACAAACCCTTTTATGTCTCCTCCTGAGATTTATCTTTCCATGTCTCTGTGGTCTATATTTCTGTTGTTCACACCGTAAATCTAGGTTGCGAGCCAGATATTTGTAATAAGTCTATAAAGAAAACAGAGAGAGGTGTGGTAAGTTTATCAGCTTGAACCACACATTTAAGTTTCTGGTGTACATAAAAATTCCAGACTTAAGTCTCTTGACTCTCCCTTCCAAAACATTTCCTGCATGGTTTAAGAAGAAAAAAAAAAAAAAAAAAAGAGAAAGAGAGAGAAAGGGAGATTTTTGTACAGGAAAGACACAAAATACAGTTCCATTTTTTTAAAAAAAGCTCTAAGAGAAGAATTTAATGGCTCTTCGGCAGTGACACGTTCACACTAGCACCACTGTCAGGACCTACTACGCACATTTTATTTCCACAGCAGTAAGAATGGAAGTAAGTAAAAAGCAGTGGTATTTCTTACTGAGATTTATGCCTGTTCTTCATTTCCAGTAAGAAATGAAGACAGAATCCCCTTTAGTTTCTCTGGGAGCCTAGAGGGATTTCAGTACAGACCAGACTGCAGCTCCTGCAAGCTGAGGTGTAAGGAAACGGCTCCTTCTGTGCAAGGGCTTGGCGCTGCCGGTAGGCAGTGGTGGGGTAGCTCCTTGTCAGTCCCACAAACAGGAATCCAAAATCCCAGGATGGAAAACTTAGTGCTACATAGAAAGCTCTTTGGTTTTCCCTCCCTGGCATCTCAAAAATCCCGTATCATAACAGCTTAGTACTAGTCACAGAAAGACTTGAGGAGGTAACAGAGCTGCGTCGAGTTATTTTCATTTCCTCCTAAGTAGCCTTTTCTAATTCATCAGATCACTTTTCAAGTCTGTTTAGATGTAAGTGGAAACAAATGTTGGATGCAGATAAAAGGGAGGAACCAAGCAGAGAAAAACATCCACTGTCATGGCATTTTTAGGTGCGACAAACACTGAAGCTGCCTCTCCAGTACAGACATCACTCCAGCACGGGTAACTGGGAACTAAACTCTGATTCTCCTGAAGTTCTAAAGGAAGCTGGAAGCTGTTGATTCCATTAGGAGATCAATTAGGCAGGACAACAAGCTAAGACTGTCTGGATCAGGCTAAAATTTTAACTAGATGTCAGATGCGTGTTTCTTCAGCCAAGATGCATTTTTGGAGGAGCTCATTGAGCAGTTCACGAGTTGAATTTAACCAAAGGGGTGGTCTTAGTAGGAAATGCCAAACCCAAAAGTTTCCACGAGACCCTCTGATCACTGAGAATTGGTAGGCAGAGCAGATACTGTTAAAATAGATTGCTGCAGAGGCAGCAAGGAAGCAAGTGCCATTGTCCCCCGGACACCAGGTCAAGCAAGAGGGACTTGGCATGAGTGTTGCACAGATGTTCCCATCAAAATGCAGGAGTGGCCACTCCGTGAGCCTTCACAACTCTTATACATACTGCTCATGACAGCCAGACCTCTGACTGTTGTGCAAATAAATAAGAGGAAGGTCTTGAGCTTAACTCTATCCCTGTTCAGCAAAGCCACTTAAGCTTGGGTTTAATCCTTTGCTGAATAGGGAGCAGCTCCTGAAATAAGATCTAACTAAGTTGCAAGATAACTGAATTTGAAGGATCAGAGAGAGCTGCTCTTGCCCAGTTAGAGCTGTGACATGCCATGGTCTGCTGCTTGGCCAGCAGCATTTGTGCACCCGCTAGGCACAAACACACCATGCAGCATGTTTAGTGCTTCTGTCCCTACATCCGTGTCAATTAGAGCAGGAGACAGAGCCACTTACACTCTTCTGAAATGGTATAAGCGACTGGTGGCGCAGGAGAAGTCTTTATAACTTACTGCCCTGTGCCCTATTTACCCTGAGTGCTGTCTCAGACAAGCCAGCCTAGAAGATTGAGTGGTCCTGCCTTGGCTGTCTTTCTTCTCACACCTATGGGCTTTTGTGGTTGGAAAGAAAAACCTAAATTGTTTACGTACCGGTCCACATTGCTGCTGTTTCCATCTCCCCCTTTTTCCTTCCTTTAACTACTTCAAGACTGGGAGCGATTTCAGTAGGAATAGTATTTTGTATGTAAAGCACAGCAGAGCTATGGGTATTGAAGAGCCAGTGCATTGCTCTATGCTCCCGGCACAAGGGGTAAAGGCAAATACAAGCAATATATCCCCATTGCTCTAACAGTCATTTGTTGCTCTCATTCCAAGGGTTTTGAAGCCTGACAGGGTAAGATTTCATTAAAACAGCCCAGAAATCAGCAGTCTGGAAAGCGCAGCCTGCATCTCCTCCTAGGTAACGGTGCCAGCCCCGTGTGACCTCAGCTTTGTTTTGAGTCTGGACAATAAGAATATTTATTAACCACTGTCCTGATTGCTGAATGGCACACAATGATTCTGGCAAGCAAGTCGTGACGTTAGCCAAAGCTGCTTGTGCTATCTGCACACAAGGACTACGATTATTTATCGTCGGAGACCCCACATGCCTCAATCATATCTACTCGCTCATAACCGTTTATTTTTCTAGCCTCTAGTTCGGCGAGCATCAGAGCAGCCTATGACAGTGCAAATCTGTAGGTAGGGCACTACAAGTAATTAACTTGCAGATGACCTTTTATTTGCTTTTACCTCTTCCAGTCTTTTTTATTATTATTATTTTGCCCTGCCTTGCACACAGATGTGAATAAAATAAGCACAGGCGTGCTTGCCTAGCTGTATCATACGAAGCTCTTCTGACTTCTCACATGACTATCAAACCAAGAAGACTATTTCCACCGGGAGAAGATGTAGCATATTTTAAAAGTACTTTAAAACCAGCATCAGCCTCCAGCTCCCCTAGTTGGACTGCTGCCATTTAAAAAGATTTGCTTCTTAATTCTGTGCCCCCAGCTCAGGAGTTAATCACACATATGAGAGATCTGGTAGGTAAGGAAAGCTCAGCTCTCCTACCTAAAAACCACCAGGTATTTATCACTGATTAGCTGCATCTGAACATGCCAGCAGCATGCAGTGCTCTTTAGGCACTGTTTCTCTCTCAGCTGTAGCCAATATTTATCAAAATTCTACTGGGGTTTGTAGTGTTAAGCCTCTAATAAATATTTATTAAGAAAATTGCCAACATAACACTTTCCTAATAAATATTTACTAGAGATTTTCTGTCAGAAAGCACACCGGGGGAAAAAAAATCCTTTAAAAGTCTGTTGCTACAAAAAATCAATTAGAAAAAAAACAAGCCAAGATAAAAATTAATCAAACAGCTGGCAAAAAGGAGTATACAAAATTAAGCATATGCCAGCAAGAGAAGAAGTACACAGCAAAGTAAGCGTTTGCCAGAGTAAAAGATACGTGAGCTAAAATGGAGCTGACTCCCTTCTCCTGGTTTCATTCAGACTGGGACTTGTAACCAACAGCTACAGACAAAATTAATTTCCTTTGAATAAAATCACATTCTCTTGCACCTTCCTTTAGAAATATTGCAAAGCCAGCATCATGTTTTCCAATATCCAACATGAGACTGAAAGCTTGAACCAGACATATTTAGGATCAAGTCTTGCTAAGATAACTTGGCAGTTTGAAGCACAAACCACACGCTACTAGCACAGGTCTCACATGTTATCTATGCTATCACCTTCTTTGCCCTTTATAGTAATGTGTGAATACTTGCATTAATAAGAAAACAGAGATGTTAAATTACCTTTCCCATATTGTACTGAGTTAATCGGGAAGAGCTGACCTGCCAGAATGGTATTTATACAATAACAAGCCTTATACAATAAGAATAAATGGGGGGAAAATGAATATTTATAAATATCTTTCATTCACCGGTGACATGTTTAAGTTTAGCAACACAAATTATTTTCTACAGCTGTTTTCATAGCTGGTAACTGTACTTAGTTATAATTCTGAACATTTTTCTAGTCATAGGTCATGGACTGTAAGGGTTCATTGAGCACTGAATCTTTCCCAAGGTAGGATCACCAGTAAGGATGAGCAGACACATGAATTAAGCCCATGTCTTCATGTCAAGGCTTAACTCAGAACACTGATAACCTATGGAAAAAAACCCAAACAACACCTCTGTATTCTGGAGCAGGGCGATAGCCTGGCATTTTCAAAGCTAGCATTTGCCTTGTGAAAGCAGGCAGTATCTCTGGAACATAGGTACTGCCTTTAGCTCCCCACACCAAGGGAGAGGTACCCAACCTGGATGATGCCCGTTTGAGAAGGTGCTTCTGCTACTCAGTAATAACATTCTGATAGCCCACAATAAATGTGGGTGATGTTCTTCACCTGGTACAGGATTTCATGTATAGACTGGGTATCTAAAACAAACTCGGCTGCATTCACAATTCTCTATGCTCACAACATCGCAATACAAAACGGGGAATCTCTTCTTTCCAAATGGGGCCACATGGATATTTAAGATGTAGCCAGATCCATGGGCACATATTGAACCTGCCTCTATCTGGAAACATCAAAGCATAAGGACTTTTTTTTCCCCTTTTTTTCTCCACGGCAGATGAAATCTCAGAACACAAGTTCTACATAATAAAGAGCAAATTCATAGCCAAGATTATTTT
>WEIS01049455.1:0-17589 GCA_013389965.1 Todus mexicanus
CACTTTACTGTATAGCAGACAACTTTTAAGATAACCTATTGTCAAGAAACGCAAATATCACTACTAGTAGAAAACAGTAACTTTAGCATAAATAAGTATTTACACCAGAAACAGCCCTTTTGCATACAGACAGCTATGGCAACGAGTATTTAGGTTTAAAATATTAGTGTGGTGAGCAAAAACTCGCTAAAGGGGCATCTTCCCGTCTCACTGGCACTCCCTCTGATTTTCACAAAGTTCTGGAAAGCTTTTTCTCTAAAGATCTACCAGTTACATTAAAGTCCTACTCAAAAGGAGATTTTTGGAGGATTATATGCGAGCAGAACTTGTCTCTTATTTATGTCACTTAAGTCCATATACGGAAAACAAATATCAGAAAAAAGTCAGAGAATTAGGGCGCTTTTTCCTCCCCCCATATAAATCCAACTGCAATGCCTAACAAGGGAAAGTAGGAACGAGAAGCCAGGAAGGAATGACAGACAAGATCTGATTGTAAAGAAAATGGTTGTCAAATACGTACACATGGAAAACCTGTAATCAGTAAATATAAAGAGAAAATTATTTCAGCAGTGTTCTTCCCACTTTTGTAACTTCTACACTCATATCTGTGTCTTTACCTGGTTGTTGGTTGGCACCAGGACAGCACAGAGTTGTTGTCACTGATGCCTTTTCCTTCATCGCCGGGGAAAACTGCACCACCTTCGTCTCTGAGACAAGAAGAAGCCTCTGTCTGGAAGGCTTCACACCATTATTGCCAGCTGAATTTCACCAGAGGATTCAGAGCTGCCATGCAGCAACTTCCCCTGGAGAGCTGTAGACCTTAATGTTAGGGATTATTTTTTTTTAATTTAGGATTATTTTAAATCATGCCAGAAAGGTACATGATGCTTTAGCAATACAGAGATAAAATCTCAGCTAAGCTTCTGCAAGAATCCAATTCTTTGTTCAGACAATTAAGAGCTGTCTTTTTAGATACTTGGACTGATCCCTTTTATCTCCTATTGCTGCTTTGTCAGTGAAGATGTATTTTGCGCAGGTCAGGATGGTAGTATGATGAAATTTTACCAAAGATACATGATTGAAATACAATCCATCACTGGAGCATTGGCAGATGAAGAAATTAAAGGGAACAAGGTGACAATATTACCCAGCATGATAGCAGCCTCTAAGTAAGATACGTGTAGTCATTCAGATGTCTGCAAGCATCATCACAACCAGAATTTCAAGAGCAAGTACCGAGAAAGACAGTGAGATAGCTTTGTATGATGGGAAGTTTGGGACACAGCGCATTTATCCATCTGAAAATTTAATAGGCCAGCCGTCAAATCTGATATCACAGGCAAGTCAGATGTGAAGTCAGTCTCTCGGTTGCTCCACCAAAGACTAAGGTTCTCCTGATAAGCTTTTAGCCTTCATTTGCAAGGCTTAAGTATTTCGAAAAAGTCAAGAAGAAGCCAAGGCAGATTACAAAAAATTCGGGTATCCTGATTAAAGTGAATAAACTATGACAGCAAACACCTTCTGACCATCTTTCAGGAAGGTAAGATCATGTGTATCAACACTGATATTGTACTAACGGTCTGTATGAAAGGTTTAATTGGCTTAGTGACAGGTCAGGTGTAAACACCTGAGGCTGGGCCAGAAAGACGAGCAGGAAAGCAACAGCGCCAACAGTCCTTGAAAAATGATGTGATGGGACTCTTCAAGCCAGAGCTTCGAGACCTACTTTTAACTTGAATGTGAGCCTACTAAAAGAGCTTTCAGTATGTAAAGCTATTTTATTAGAGCATAAACGACAATCAGGTAAGTTCTGAAAGACAGGAAACTCCGCTCTGTTGGGTGGAAGAGTAATAAAGCTGGGTGAAACCAAAAAGCTATAAGAATGAATCTTGCTGCTGCTCCTCATAGAGCAGGACCTTCCTCTCCAGCCTTGATCTCAATGTGGTGAAATGAAGTCCTTCCTCAAAGTAAATTCTCCTGCTTTTCATAGCCCTAAAGACATGTTGCAGAATCCTCTTCCTGTTCTTCCTAGCAATGCTTACCACCTCCACTTTCACCACAGGCCTGCAGCTCTCAGTATCTTCACCATCTGCTTCCCCCACCCATAGCCCTAAGTCCCTTAGCTGCCACCATTCAGCAGCTTTCAGGGAAGGCAGACTCTCTGTATGTCAAACGGAGCCAGGAAAAGGTAAACAGAGCACACAGGTCTCCTCCTTTTTACCCAGGAATAGGCCTACACACAGCATGTGGTCCCTGGGCAGCAAATTGTGAACCAAGAGAACATTTGCATCACTGCAAGTGCAGTACAATTGACTATACAAAAATACCAGGCAAGAAAAATAGAGCTCAGAAGTAAGCTATAATCAAGGTTACAGTTTCAGCTATCATAACTGCCCCCCGTCAACCTACTCCCACCTATCACAGCTATTTGTTTACCATCATGTGAGAAAAATCCCTTTAGGCATTTCAGAAGAATTGTCAGTACACCTCTAAGCACAAAAAGGATTTTTTTTTTAAATATAGTTTATAGTGCAGTCAAATCCAGTAAACACGGCCTTATGGTCCAAGGAGCTATAGAAAATCTTCTCCAAATGGCTCAGCATCTGACTTGCTGAAAACAAAACTCAACATGCAAATTATCAAGCTTGGGATCGGAGAATGCTGTGAAGCCAAAGGGTCTGGAAAGCATGGACAACTTTGTAGGATCAGGTCATTTATTTGAGAGGCACAGGAACAATTTCTCAGAGCTTCAAAGGAGTCATTTAATAGCGTGAGGGAGTTGCAGGCTTCCATAGTGTACCAACACCCTTTTCCCTGCAAGATATTACAGAGCACAGAGATGAAACTGCTGCTGTTGGGAAGACTGAAACGAAGGCTGCAAACATTTCAAAGGGATGCAGGTCATAATAACACTAAAGAACTTCAAGTGCATTTGTCTCAATATTGCACGTCTGTGGCACAATATATATATTTATACCTACAATAAACACTAATCGGAAATCAAAGCCATTATACATCAGCAACAAGGCAAATGGATGTTACTAGGTGGTTCGTTTTTTCCATTTCCTGACCTTTGTGCATTGCCAGCCTAGCTGGACGGCTATGTTAATGTATCCTCTTACATTTAACATCGCTTCAGTGATGTGCAAATCATTGCACAAATTAGAATAAAAATGAAAGAGTTGGCCTCAAGGTCAGCCCGGCAAGGTTCGGTGCCGGTGGGTGGGATCGATTCCTGATGCAGCCTGTTAGTCATAAGGCAGCAAAAGCCAGCAGCGCAGTAACCGGGGGTACTCTCAGCATCTACAAGGAAAAAGTACAATTAAGAGCAGTCCACATTTTCTGAGAGCACTTAAAACAGTCTCTGCTGCATAAGTGGATGGAAGCTGGAATACGGGGCAGTGATTGGAGGGAAATTCTTGGGAGTTCAGAAGAAGAAAGGAAAAAAATTATCAATGGTTTTTTTTTCTTCTCTCTCTGGAAGGAGAAAAGAGTGCTGTATAATGAACCCAAGAGAGCGTGCTGAAAGATACACACATCACGTTTCCCATTAAATGACCCCAAGAATTAAGATTTGTATTCCTGTAAGTATATAAACCAAACAATATTGATTTCAATATTGATTTTAAAAAATGACATTTTACCAGTTTCAGATGAGATCATTCCAAGCTCCTACACTGTAGACCACTTATGTCTAACTATGAGCAATTAATGATCTTGCACTCCACACATTTGTACTGACACAGTGATAATCCACTCAGGTCCCTACATAAAGCACTGGGAAGTTTCCGCGATTGAATGCAGCCAAAGACAAAATTAATTTCTTAATTTCTCTTAAATCAGTAGCAGAAGAACAGTCTTGTCTCAGCAGCTTGGCACAGCAAGGGATAAGCAACAGCCTGACATACCCGTTACAGAAAAGATTTGAAAACGCTGCCAGTATTTTTAAAGGACATATTCAATGACACAAGAACAGGTAAATACGCAATATGGTATGAACAGAAAATCTCAAAAAGATGACTGTAAGGAAATAATAAAACATCTTAAACCAGGGTAACATGACACAGCTTCACTTTGTTTTTTCCACATGATAGGATTAAAGAAATAACCTAAGGATCTGCTCATATGTTACTCTCAAATACTTGGAAGTCCACCGCGCTTGCCTTTACTGGTCCTTTACAACACACATAACATGAAATTTGTATTTTTGACTCACTTGGGTTTAAGCATCAGAAACAGAGAAGTGCTGCTGCAGTACCAGGGGCAGGACAGTGACCATCTCTCAATAGGTGCAAGATGAGGCATTCATTGGTAGGACCACATACCCTCTCTTAACAAGCATCCTCATGTTCATAAGGGCCAGTCTGGACCATACCAGCTTCACAGATGCACGGTCCTAGTGACTGCGGTGGCAAAGACTAAAAATCTCCATTCATCATCTTTTCAAACCCAAGTACAATATTTATGGACAACAATCACTGCAAGAGAAAAAGCAATTATTCTGTACCAGGCACCAGTATTGCTTTAGTCTGCTACTTAAAGTAGGGAAGCATCGCTCTCAGCAGAGAGTTGCCTCAAAACATCAGTCTATTTAAGAATCATTACTGCATTCATCAGGCCCACTGCACAGCTGGACTCTGCTGGTCTCCTGGGAATGCTATGTACAATGAAGGGGTTTTAGGAGGGAGGAGGTAAGAAAAGGGACTCTTCTCTGCAGGCTAAAAAAATTGCTGCTCTTCTGTAAAGTGATGAACTGATACTCCTAGTAAGAAACCCTGACCATATTGGATGCCCTGGTTTAGGTTCTGCACAGCACATAACAGAAGACATCTCTTACCTGATGGATTTTTATAACCAGTGGCTTCAGTTCTTGAAGTTCAAGGTCGTTAATAGCACTAATAGGGGCTCAGATTCATTCAACTCAAGCTTTGAGTACTTGAGTCACCTAATTTAGGAATGCAGGATCCTAAGACTCCCTGTGTACACAGAGGGAGGAGACAGGCTCCTCCTAAAAAAGACTGAAACTCAGGCAAGGCTTTCCTAGAGATGATTCACCTCCATCTCTCTTCATCTCCTTTTTAAGGAGCTGATGACTGTTGGGATCCTAGGCTAGGCATGTTAGGTTAGATAGGAAGGAGCCAGACCTGTGTATGAACCTCTCAAGCTATAAAATTTTACATTATATAAAGATAAGTGGACAAAGCACTCCTGAGAGTAGCGTAAAAATGTGCACTGTAAGGAGTCAGACATGTGAAACAGAAACATAAGGCATATTAAAAAATACATACTAAACTACTGCCCGATTATTTAAGACTAGTCTGATTTTCTAAGCAACTATAACATTGCAAACTAGATGGTACATCCAGAGGAAGTCAAAGTAGAGAAAGTAAAAGAAAAATACTCAGTATACTGTATACACTTTATGTACGGGTCTTTTCAAAAGTGCAATACCAGTAAACGCAGCAGGGGTTTACAGGAAAAGCTGTGAAGACATCTTCCAAAATTCAGAAGACCACTAACAAATTGACGTAGAGTAAGTATGAACTGCAGAAAGACATCCAGTAATGCACATTTCCCAGAACTGTCACGTACAGTCATTTCTCTGCTCAGAAACAGTCCCACATTTCCTGTATCTCTTGCCAGAGTCCAAAGACTTCTCTAAAAGCTTTTTGGAGAAAAAACTCTTCATTTCTTATGATATGTGAAGGTCGTAAAAATCCCACCATTGGCTGCCATTAAGAATGTACCGTAGTTTTCAACATGACAACTGTTTAGCTAAAAAACCAAAGTTTATGTGATGTCTGTAGTGTATATTGCTACCAGATAGAAGAAAAGAGTTGACAAATGCATTAGAGGTATCAGGCATAATTATGTATAAAATACACACACAAGAGAGGCAACAGAAAGCAACCAAGCACAGATACCAAGTGCAGTTTTTAATACTCTCCTTCACAGATGCGTATGAATCTTTGGAAATGAAAGGTCCATGTGGATGTGTATGCAAAGGACTTACCCTGCAGAGCTCAGATCTACCCACCATTCATGCTTTCCTCTCTGCCTGAACAGCACAAATGGATCCATATGCAAACAGCATGAGACTTTCATCATTACTATGCCCTGTAAAGTTTCTATCGACACCATGAGTGCCATTTCCTGCAAGAGCTGTGCACAGTTTCCTTCCTGCCACTCTATTGCAGGCTGTCAGCAAGGTCCCTGCTCATCTGTGCCACATCCCTCACACCACAGCCCATGCCAGGTTCCCAGGTGACCACTCACCCTCCTCTCCTCCTCAGCCCTGTTTATTCTCAGGGCATACCTCCTCCTCCTCACATGTCAATATTGCCAACATCCCAACACTTGCAGGTAGGGATAGGGCACAAGGTATCACTTGCTGCACCAGCCATAGGATGGGCACTGGATTAATGTGGGAGCAATAAACGCACAAAACTCAGGAGGAATGGAAGGATGCTCTTTTCACTCATGGTTCCTTCCAGCTTCTCATTCTGGCTGAACCTCACTCCACAACATTTTAAATCTCCTATTTTATTTGTTGTTCCTACACTCTTGTCATGCTTCTTGTTCCTGCCTGTATTTCTTTATGCCAAAAGTGATCTGAAGCGTCAGTATCTTAACTTCCTCAGGCAGTGAGGTAGGACTGAGGCAGGTAGGTGTTATTAGCAGGCTGTGAGTATTAACGCCTACATCAACCCCTCCTTTGATCTACAAACAACAAACCATTGCAATAAACCAGTCTTTCAAGCAGACACCAGCTTCTGAGCATGCTCTCAGCTCCATCTTCTACCTTCAACGAGGCCTAGAATATTCCCTGACATTTTAAAATTAATTGGCTACCAAGCTCCTGTTATTATCATATTACCTCCAGACAAATACAGAAATGCCATCCAGTTGAGTGTGCTTGATTCTGCTTCTGGGAAAATTAAAGGCAAAACTCCCCTGACTTCAATGTGGGATAAAGTGACTTTGTAAAGCAAGAGAAAATCCCTATAGACGTCAACAGCTGCAGTTAACAAGGGCTAATCCAGACCTGAAAAAATCAAAACTTCATGTTGTAACTAAAACACCTCAAACCTTTTCATCCATGCTACAACCTATTCTGTTAGAAAATGCATTAGACAAAGGTATAGAGCAGCAAGTTGCATTTTAGGATGCAATCACATCAACGACACTTAGAATGAGATCTCAAAACCCAAAAGCAAATCTGTCATTTGACAGGTTAGTATTAATTTAAAATATCACCTTATTTTCAGACCATACCTGAATGTTTTTCCTATGTGATTATAACAATAGAATTTAACACGTTTTTCATTTTTTTCAAAAAGAAAAGAAACCTCTAACAGATTTAAACTGGAATATGAGACAGTGAAGCGTATCTATCATTACCTCATGTTTTTTGACTAATGTCACTGGAGGACAGAATGAAAACTGCTTCCAAGTATTAAGAGTTCGACTGCCGCATTCAAGCATCCTTGCTCTCAACAGACTGACTTCTTATGTCTGTATACTCTTGGGGAGATTATAAAAACATCCCTCTGTGTTTTTGTAATTACATTTTTAAAGATACAAATACCTAAAGTTCATTATGCTTTTTAAAATAAAATTCTATTATAAAACAGTTGAGGAACGAGAGTTCTTATTTTGCACTCAAAAACAGTAAAGGAAAAGTAATTTATGCCTAGTAGAGCCTCATATTCAACATTTTATTCTTCAAAATAATCCTGATACTATTAAAAACTTAATGCTACTGATAGAACCCACAAAGAGTAATTTAAAGGGTGAGATTTCTCTTCCTGGACAGGTTAGGCTAGCCCCAGATACATATCTCCAAACTAGATTGCTACTTACTGTTTCATCTTTATTAAAAGCTGTTTATGTTTCGAGTGTATAAATCATAATAAATCACCACTATAATTGCACTCATGAGAAAGCAAAGAAACCGGGCAAACTATCCCAAGAGAATGTAACTCCATTATTAGAGTCTGTAGTTGAGGAACAAGATTCAGGTTTTACAAAGAATCCATGGTGGCTTTATCTAGGACACAAAAATAGTCCTACCTGAGAGCACAGAAGCTGCATTCAGGGACTCTGTTTTCCTCTGCATCGCTATAAGAAAATTCTGAGCTACGTGTCAAGGGCTTTCTGTGGAACTGCTAGCCAAAGTTAGATGAAAAGTTGCCCAGTCATTTCCCCCAGCCCCGGAAAACAAGTATGGGCATAAAGCAGATTTTGAAAGCAGAAACTGGAAAAGAGCTAGATCAAGTATCACAGAATCATATGACTGTTCTTCATCAAGTAGATGAAGAGTAACGAACTGGGGCACTTAAAGTCATGCTCAAAGGAGAAATCTTTTTATCCTATTTTTCCACTAACAACCCCTCTGTCAAGGAAGTGTCCTAAAGGAACCTAACCCATCTGGGATGAGGTCCTACAGCTTTACAATGAAAGTCTACAGTTTAACTGGTATTTGTAGAAACCTGCACAAGTAAGCAAGTTGGATTTAGTTCTGGAGGCATTAAACCCGAGTTCTGGAAGACAGACCAAGACACACCTTGCTTGTGTAGCCATACCTTGCTTGGATGTCTTGGTGTGGGACTCTTCTCCCAAGGTCAATGAGAATTACCTACTGTTCAATTCCGTGCACAAATCAATGAAGCATGTTTACTCCACAGGTGTGACTTTTAAATTGATGGTATTACTTGCTGCATAAAATGCTATTCAACTTAACCTTTGGCAGTAAAACTGGAATGTCTGTGTGGTTAAAACTCGACTTTTGAACAGGTATTTTCCATTAAGGGTTCCTAAGCACTGTAAGAATTCATTTGTACGTAGGTATTTGGTTTGTGTGGTGAGGTTTTGGTAGTGGAGAAGCTACAGGGATGGCTTCCGGGAGAAGCTGCTAGAAGCTTCCCCTATGTCTGATGGAGCCCATATCAACTGTCTGGCCAAGGCTGAACTGATCAGCAACGGTGGTGTTGTCTCTGTGATAATGTATTTATTAAGAAGAGAAAAAAACCTGCACAACAGGAGCTGCAGCCAGAAAGAGGAGTGAGAATGTAAGAGAAACAACTCTGCAGACACCAAGGTCAGAGAAGGGGGAAGATGTGCTCCAGGCACTAGAGTAAAGGCTCCCCAACTGTGGAGGTTAACAGTGGAACAGACCTCCACCTGCAGCCTGTGGAGGACTCCCCTGCCAAAGCAGGTGGATGCACCCAAAAGAGGTTGTGACCCTGTTGGAAGGCCATGCTGGAGCAGGCTCCTGGTAGGACCTGTGGAGAAAGAGGAGCCCACACTGGAGCAGGTTTCCTGGCAGGACTTGTGACCGCAGCACAAAGAACCCACGCTGGAACAGTCTGTTCCTGAAGGAGTGCACCCCATGGAAAGGGCCCACACTGGAGCAATTCATGAAGAACTGAAGCCTGTAGGGAGGACTCACATTGGAGAGATCTGTGGAGAACTGTCTCCCATGGGAGGGACACCATACTAGAGCAGCGGAACAGTGTGGGGTGTCCTCCTGAGGAGGAAAGAGCGGCAGAGACAACGTGTGATGAACTGACCGCAACTCCCACTCCCCATCTCCCTACACTGCTTTGGAGAGAAATTATCCTACTTTGATTTGATAGGTAACACGTTAAACTAATTTCCCCAAGCCGAATGTATTTTAGCCATGACAGTAACCACTGAGTGATCTCTCCCTGTCCTTATCTCAAGCCACAAGGCTTTCCTTATATTTTTTCTCCTCTATCCAGTTTNCATATCAACTGTCTGGCCAAGGCTGAACTGATCAGCAACGGTGGTGTTGTCTCTGTGATAATGTATTTATTAAGAAGAGAAAAAAACCTGCACAACAGGAGCTGCAGCCAGAAAGAGGAGTGAGAATGTAAGAGAAACAACTCTGCAGACACCAAGGTCAGAGAAGGGGGAAGATGTGCTCCAGGCACTAGAGTAAAGGCTCCCCAACTGTGGAGGTTAACAGTGGAACAGACCTCCACCTGCAGCCTGTGGAGGACTCCCCTGCCAAAGCAGGTGGATGCACCCAAAAGAGGTTGTGACCCTGTTGGAAGGCCATGCTGGAGCAGGCTCCTGGTAGGACCTGTGGAGAAAGAGGAGCCCACACTGGAGCAGGTTTCCTGGCAGGACTTGTGACCGCAGCACAAAGAACCCACGCTGGAACAGTCTGTTCCTGAAGGAGTGCACCCCATGGAAAGGGCCCACACTGGAGCAATTCATGAAGAACTGAAGCCTGTAGGGAGGACTCACATTGGAGAGATCTGTGGAGAACTGTCTCCCATGGGAGGGACACCATACTAGAGCAGCGGAACAGTGTGGGGTGTCCTCCTGAGGAGGAAAGAGCGGCAGAGACAACGTGTGATGAACTGACCGCAACTCCCACTCCCCATCTCCCTACACTGCTTTGGAGAGAAATTATCCTACTTTGATTTGATAGGTAACACGTTAAACTAATTTCCCCAAGCCGAATGTATTTTAGCCATGACAGTAACCACTGAGTGATCTCTCCCTGTCCTTATCTCAAGCCACAAGGCTTTCCTTATATTTTTTCTCCTCTATCCAGTTTAGGACGGGAGTGATAGAGCAGCTTTGGTAGGCACCTGGCATCCAGTCAGGATCAGCCCACCACAGTGTAAGACCTGCAAACAGAAAAAACACTGATCTGACAAATTTACCATGTTAACACGTTAGCTTAACGGTCACATACCAACCTTTCTGGTACTTTTTCTCTCAGTATTAGTGATAAATTGATTGCTGTATTTTTCTAACCTTTAACCAGAAGCTGAATGTTTGTATCAAAAGAGATTTCAGTCTGATTCAGAAACCATTCCTGGAAACAAAATCAAACAGCCTTGTTAGCAGTGGAATTAATCAAGCTGTTTTTCTGCAGAGCTCTATCCTTCATCCCCACCAAACCTCTACTAAAGTCTCAACTTCTTCCTGCCTGTTCCTCTGCAAAAAAATACCTGAAATGAAGGTCAGGACAATCCCAGTGACTATTCTGGTTGCTGAAGGGGGTGACAGATGGGCTTTACCTGCCTTTCCCCCAGCCCCAGCTTGGGTCTCCCTTCTCTCCCCAGCCCCTGAGACCCATAGAAACTTAATTATCTCCAAGACAATGACTCTTTTCTGTTCCACTTGAAATTAGCCAATGGCTTCAAAAGTAATTAGATAAGGACAGACAGACAGAAAGTGCAATCAGAAGTCTGATCACCCCGGGAAGATAGGCTATAAAAAAAGATTATACACAGCCTCACCAATTTAATTCATTACTCACACGAGGGAATTTCCTCCAGTATACCAGTCTGCAGAACCAGGTGCTATGGTATTTCAAAAGCCATTACCAAAATGTAACAGAAATCTCATCAAAGCGACTGCAGTGGGAATAGGACCTGATCTAATATATAACACAATACTATTCCCTTTCCAGCTCCATTCCTCCTCATTAGTATTTTGTCACACAGAGTCCAGTGTGTTCTCACCCCGGTGGAAAATTTTAGTTACAAATAAAACAAAATGTATTTACATTTTCCGAATGGATTTTGTGTCAGATTCCCAGCTTACTAGTAAATCTGGTGTGATTTTTTTTTTCTCCCATGTTAAAGGAGGCATCGAGTGTAACATTTTTCTTCAAGAAGCAAAGAAATACGTAGATGTGAAAACTTAGTGTCATGAAGAATGGATTAATTTAAATTGCAAAGCACAAAACCCCTCATTTATATTTTTAATTTTGAAATTTCCAATACAAGAATATATTCACATAAGTCAGAGATAATGTATTTGACAGCGCTTTCCCAGTGTGTTATAGAATAATTTTCATCATGCAACTAGTTCTGTAAATGGTTTAATATCAATACAATTAAATATTAATTTAATTTAATTAGTCTTTTATCATATGGAGTTTAACAAAATAATAGACTTTTTTCAGCCAGTTTCTCTGTTGGCTATAAAGAGATGGGCCACATTTTGAGAACAAACAAATTTCCCAGTAAAATCAAAATATTTGTGTATGAAAAAAAGTATTTCCACACATCACAGAATTTCCTAGATTGGAAAAGACCTTTAAGATCATCTAGTCCAATCATTAACCTAACACTGAGACCACCATGCAAGGGCAAAGCTGCAAAATACTATGGAAGCAGTCTAGGTGCCCAGTATGGAAAACCTGAAAGTTAAAAGCATGTCTGTATATTACCAAAAGAAATAACACCTTTTATCTCAGACTTTTAAAAGTCCATGATTCTAGCTGACAACAGCCAGTAGGACAAAGAGAGATTTTTAAAGGGGCATCAAAACTCCAAAGGCACCCAGCGCAGACATTGCTTCTGATGCCATCAAGGTACCGTTCTCCAGCACAGACAACGGCTTGTGTGAATGAGTATGAATCCGTGTAAAACTTTTCAGCTCCTCTGGAATAAGCCTGAATTCACATGTCTTGGCTGTGTTGGAAAGACTCCTGTTGACTTCAATAGACTTTGAAGCAGATCCTGTCCCACTGGGTCATTTGGAGTTCTTTCAAATTCCTAAATACCCAAGGTTAGATGGAAAGCATCATCTTCACATTGCCGTGAAGCCTTCCACTTCTACGATAGCAGAGGAACAACAGCAAACATCAAATTTCCGTGCAGGTGTCCTGCTCCTAATAACTTGAATGATAGCATCTCTGGGTTGTGCTGGTTTTTAATGCATGTCTTCACTCCTGCTGGTGCCCCTAAACCTTCTTGTGCTTTCCAAAAAGTATAGGTATTCCCTCACAAGAAATGCAGAGTATCGTGCCTTCAGTTGAAGTGGTTCGAGAAATAAGGACTGACGTAAACAGGAAGAGGGAATTGTGCCAGAAATTAATCTATTAATTTCTCTATTAAGATACAACTATCAACCCAGCCAATATTTATATTACTCTAATTAAAAAGACATTACGAGAGCAACAGCTCCGATTTACAGCTCCTCCTCACCTCCCACCACTGCCTCCCCTTCTGCTGCCTTTGCTGGGATCACCAGCACCCAGATGACAGCCTATGGGACGAGTCAGGGGGTTCCTCTGATGCTTGCAAGTTGGCAAATCACCATCCTTTTGCACCCCTTTTGGTGGATCTGCTGTCTCATCTGCCTATCAGACAAACATGAGAAGAGTTTGAAACACTCTCTACATCTTTATGGTCATGATTAGCAGAAAGAAAGACAATATGGGTACAATATATAACAAAGGGGTTCCAAAATGCTTTATTTTGGATACGTGGGAATGCTTTTGTTTGGGAAATCGCTTTCAGTACAGGTTCTACCTGGATGTGTTGTTTTATAAAGAATAATTCCTATAACTTGTCTTGTTATTGTTTATTTTTGCTCAAGAACTACACAGCAAAAGAATATTTGGAAAGTTCCTCTATGTTCAGTTCTAAATAAGTCGCAGGTAACAACCCTATACTAACAATGTTTGGCACAGGAACATCAATAGATCTTTTTTCATAAATAACTTCTATTATTGAAATGATGAACTCCAAATGTGGCAATCTCCAACCACAGGCACTCTGTTTTTTAAAAAGTAAAACCTTGAGGTATGTATTACTGTAAATACACAGCATATATTACAAAAAGATGTGCTTTAGTGGCCATAGATAGACCAAATAGAACATAAAGTTCACACAGATGCTGATTTTTATAAGAGATGGACTGATATAAGCTCTCTGCCCAAATGAAGGACTAAATCCAAAGCAAAAGGTTAATACACTGCTCTTTGTCACACCTAGAGAAGACCTTTTAAAAGCCAGAAATTACTTGCAGAAGCCACCATGTACTAGAGCACTAACTCCTTTCTAACAGAGACATAACTTTGACTGTGCCATGACTGTCTTGGTTGGATTTTTTGGCTGTGTTTCTACTTTTTCACCCTAGTCTTTTATAGCCTGCATTGAGATTTGGGCACTTGATTGTGGCTAATGTTTCTATATTGGTTATACAGCTAAGGGAGAGAGAAGGGTGCTCTGAAATACCGCCAGGAGCACGACTTTACTCTCTTGACTATACAGGGTACGTGCAGGGAAACTAATTTACGAAACTAAATTAGGTACTTCAACAGAGGGCTGTGAATAGTGTTCAGGCTTCCCCAAGGATTTGGAAGGGCCCTGCACTCCCTGTGCCCATCAAGTCTTCATGCTGCTAACAAATACTGGCATTTATCTGAAATGCCTACACACAACTCAAAGACTCATCTGCAGGGTCAAGTTAATGCCCTTGCAGGTACATACTGTTCATTGCCACAGACTAAATTGTGCATCTGTTAGCTTTTCCTGAAGTAGTCCGTGCTGAAACTGAGAGGGAAGCATTTTATTTTTTTTTTCTAATAATTACAATAAAGGAGAAAGTGTCCAGTAACAGCTGGAAATGTTTTAAACTCAGTTCAACATGTTTTCCACAGGGGATGAGAAGAGAGGAGGTGGGGCAGAGGACTGAAGAATTACTTTCTTCCATTAAAAGTGTTTTGGTTTGGTTTCTTTTCCTCCACACATAGAGAAGCGTGGTAGAAACAGAGCCAAAGCTACATTTTCAGTTAATGAATTTTGTCAATAAAAAGCAGGTGATATATCTAACAGACAGCACTTTGTGACTACTGCTTATGATTTGCATCACTTTGATATACCTGAATGCAGCTGCCCACATAGACTGAGGATCAAACTTATCTTAACCAGAACACTCTCCTGAGGAGACAAAGCATCACAGCCAGTTGAACATGCTGCAGCAGGGAGTGAATTTACTTTCTTCTTGCTGTCGTGTCATCCACCTATTTCTGTCAGGATTCTTGGTGGGAGGTATTTAATACAACCTCCAGGATCTTCTGTGTGTTGCATGCAAGGGCCCAAATTCGTTACAGCACTGAGGTAGCAGTGAGAGATGCGCTTATTTAAAGCTTCACCTCCACAGACAAACTTGAAAATGCTACAAAATAGAGCCTTCTGGAGCCCAAAGAAAATAAGGGTTTGCTTATAAGTTAAACAGGTATTACAAGCTCGACTCTACTAAAGCAAAACCTATTAATGCTTTTGATATTCCTTTTGCTATTAAACACACCCTTCTTTTGAGTCTCTTCATTTGACAAAAAACATGCAATCCGACAATGACCTGCATAATCTTTGGGGGGTTGGAACTATTTCATTTAGTTTTTGGACTGTTGCCTAATTGAAATACTTTTCTAGAGTAATACAAGAAACTGCCACTCTGAAGATGTACTTACCTGATGCAATAGCTGCAAAATTCAAGTTACCGTCACATGCAATGTCAGGTTGTGAACAGTTTTCATAAGCTAGAACATTCAAGGATTACTTTTCACCAGAGAGTCTTCCCGTGACTCTTCACCACATTTTGTGAGATGGTATGCACTGTATATACATAGCACATACATCCAGGGAAGTTTCACACTCATTTAGTGTAGAATACCACTGAGTTTGCAGCTACGGAGAGGTGAAAGGGGGACTGCTGTCGGACACAGTCACACAAATTCTCAGTTATCATCACGAAGAGGGTGCATGTATTTCCTCAATTACAGCACTGTTTAATTGCCCAGAGGCTCAAAATGACCCCCAGCAAAACTGCCGGCACCTGAGGTTCTCACAAAGTGCAAAACTTAACAAGAATGGATACGTCCTCATGAAACTGGAAGAATAAAATGACCTATTACATACATGGCTGTTCACTGAATTCTTACCTCTTCACAGAACTGAAGTTATTAATCAAAGGATGATTAATAACAAAGAAAAATGTAGAAACAAACAAAGAAACAAAAGCCCCAACCATAACAACATTTCAGTGACAGAAATACCACTAGATAAGCTTTAATGCACATTCTGGCTGTCTTTGATAACGGCAAGACAATTCAGGAGACTAAGCTGTGCAGGAAGATGCATACAGAGCAGGGTGTTATGCATGCACATAATCTCACAGGTTCCTCTAGTAAGTGGTTAGTGCCAGTCATACATTCCTGCATCTCACACATTAGTGTCTATCGTGATTGGTTGATTTGTGTGTCGTGATGACTCACAATTTAATTCACAGTGAGAAGCTGCAGGTTTCCGAAAATGCCTTGTGAAGGTGAGTGGTTGATGCATTCTGTGCTTCGCTTACGCATGAATGCGTGCAACTGCGATGTTCCAGCTGCCTGCTGCTCCCAGGACCTCCTTGCTATGGTCTTATAATTACCATGTCTCGATCGAATAAGAATTCTTGGGCAGGCCACACAAAACAAAACCAACACTGATATCAGATGGATGCTTGTAGGAGGTTACAAAAATAAAGAAAACAAAACTTAAACAACAAAAGATCACTTCAAATGAAGCTCGATTGGACGTGTTGTTGGAAAGGTGCTCAAATTACCTGAACCACTTTGTTTGATCTTAAACATGGACCGGGGGCAGCTGCAACGAGCTCCGAGCTTCGGGCACATTCCATTATATGAATGGTAGTGAATTTATAATGGAATGGTATGGATGGGTTTTATAATCAGAAAAACACACTGACCTTAACACTACACAGGTGGAGCAGCATAATGACCCGCCAATTGTAAGCGCATCAATTCCTGGGGAAAAGTTCAATGAGGTTAACTCAGCATGTATCTCATAAGCAACATAAGCGACATTTTAAAACATTGTTTTTTCCACCAAAACCTGTCTTTGCCAATATCAATTGATTTGTTTCACTGTTTGGTACCAAGTACATCTTACCCATGTTAACAGTGTACTACATTATGTTCCAGTAGAGCTAGATGTTGTCATACACTTCAATGCTGAAACACGTGTTTAAAAAGAAAGTAACAGCAGTGTCAACTACAATAAACTTTCCAGACTGCGTAAGATCAAGCATCGTATTCATTTAACTTAGGAAGAAACAGAAAGAAAACAAAAGACACCATCAATGGATCTTCAGCTTCACTGCAAAATCCTCACGTTGACCGAGATTAGATGGGTGGCAGCTGATCAGCATTTCTGCATCCCATCAGTTTTTTGATAACCTTAGATATTTGTGGGGACACACCATGAAGGAAGGAAATTTCTGTGCACCATACCAGAGCTTGTTTGGGTATCTAACATAGTTCACATAGTCCAAGATCAGGCTGCAAACAACCTTCTGCTTCTCTAATCAACCTCAACCAGTTTTAAAAAAACCCAACACTTGGCAAAACTGCACAGAAAGCAGCAGTGAAACAAAGAGAAACTTAAATCTGAACCAGGAAGAGCTAATCAGCAAGGACAGAAAGCTCTCCAAACACACAATAATGAAAAATAAAAAAGGTGAAACACATCCATAATTCAGCCACAACAGCAACACTTATGATTTCTGTATTTCAGCTGTTTCCCTCCTCTTTTGAGATCAGGGCATGCAGACACTTTACAGCTTCTCCATAGCACTAGCAGGACAAGCACCTCAGCAACAAGACAGTCTGATACCCCCCATCTCCTCATGTCACGCACTTCTGGAGACTGTCATCTCCACTCTAATGTTCATCCCCATCATCAGTTTCTGCTGTGCATTCAATGACAGCTGAGAAGGCAAAAAAAAAAAAAGGAAAAAAAAAAA
>WEIS01049455.1:17769-28714 GCA_013389965.1 Todus mexicanus
AAAGTTAAACCCTGGAGAGAGGAAGAGTTCCCAGACCCGCACCCTCTCCTGCCTTCCATGGTGCTGAGTGTGGCTGCAGCAGACAACACAATCCCAAGGTGTTGCAATACTTTAAGTCTTCTCCCCTCTCCTTCCTCAAAGCATCTCAGCCTTACAGTCCTCCAAGTCACTTAGCTTGTGAATGGGAAGCAAAAATAAACCGCTACACGTATCTACCTAAATAGCCCGGCTCACACATCACGCAAAACCTGCACTAAGTCACAGAAAGCATTTTTTGCACAGGGATAAGGATGCGTTGTGACGCCTTCACACATTTTAATCCTGAAAGAATAATGTTGCTCAGGGTTTACAGCAAGCATGACAAGCCCCAGGTGCGATCACTCCATCCAGCCACAAATACTCCCCAGGGCGGCAGAGCTCCAGCGCCACGTTGCGGCTGGGGCTCCGGCCACCCCCTACACTGTATTTGAGCCCCAGTGCCTGGATGTGTTCAAACTTTAATTGCGATAGATAGGAAAAGTGGTACCTCACATAGGAATAGATTTACTCAGGAGTATATTTATGTTAAACGAAAAGCTTCAGAAACGTAATTATGGTTGAAGTGCACTTCAGGTAAATTGGAGAGCCTGTGATCTGAAAGACACTCGTTGCTCTGATGAACACTTTTTTCTCCATTTCTTTATTTTCTGTCCCTCGTAACCTATGAACTCCTGTCTTTACATTTAGACTCACGTTTCCTGACAGTTTTGTTCGATTTTCACATGGCACTTGCACAGCGTTTGTTCACTCCTCAGTTCATGACTGGGTTTGCCAGTTGCTATCACAACAAAAAAACCCTAAAACGCACGTATTTCCATAAGCACATAAACAAACATCTCAAGGGCCAGGAAAATCAGTAGCATCATGTTTCAAACCTGAACGATGAAGCGGTGAAAGGAGCAGGCTAAAGAATACAGGAGCTGTGCTCTTTGTGTTGAGACTACTCACAGCTCAAGTACCCATTCATTTTCTGGCTGCGAAGAACAGAGTTTTTCAACAAAATTGGCCCCACATCCACAGCAGATGAGTAGTTTCTTCTCAGGTCTCTGTATGACATTAGCCTGATCCAGGAGAAGCATGAGAAGTAGAGAGAAAAGTCCATTTGACAGTGGAGTTTTCCTAACCTACTTTTCCTTCTGAAAACACTGGTGAATACAAGTTGATTCAACTGATGTTCACTACCTCCCTGATCTCTGTTTTTATCCCTCTCACCTCTTCTAACACCTTGTCTTTCATCACCCATCATTTAACATTAAGGTTTCGTGTTTGCTTACCACCTCTGACAAGTCCAGCTGCGCCTCAACCCTTCTCCCTTCAGGTTTCTTTCTTATCTCCTTCATTTCTGCTACTATTCCATCTCCTCTTTTTCTTCTCCTCATTTCATTTCCTTCTGGTTTGTACTTCTCCCTGTTGTGAGTCTCTGCAGCTGATGCTTGACCTCATACCCTGCCTCTTAAGTAGTGTCTGAGTGCCTTCTGGGTTTTTTTCTGGTTATCATACAAGTATATTAACATCATTTTTAGGCATGCCATGCCCTGCCTGAAGCCATCCTAAGACCCGTATCTTGCTGGTATCTGCCGTCTTGCTTCAAATCCTGAGTCAAAACCACTTTCCACAATAAATGTTTAGAAAAGACAAAATAAAACCCTGATCATAGTAAATCTGGCATGCAAACAGCTAAAAATCACTCTCTCTTTTGCACGTCTGCATACGTGTCCACACATCTACGTGTACATGATCACATTTCCCTGTCTCCTTGCCTCCTGCTGTTGCCTGTGCTTTGTAGATTGCTTGCTCTTAGCCCATGAACTGTTCAGTGCCTTGGGGTAGTTCATATAGTAATTAGCCCAAGAGATTTCCAGTCATGATGTGCAGTGCTGGTTAGTAACAGCTCATTCTCTGCAAGAAAACCCATCCACAGTAATCACGGTCAACAGTTTGCTTCTAGAGCCATCAGCAAAGCCTGCGCTCAGCTCCCTGAAGGCTTGATGCCACATGAGGAGGGGCTGATCTCACAGCACAGAGAATGGACAAGCGCCCAAATACTCAGCCACCTTTTCAGACTGAGTACCTCAGCCAGCCATGCTAACGGAAAAGATATGCCTTTCTGTCAACAATAAGCTATTTCCTAACAAGAATAGAAAAGCAGAGAAGCTTTTTTCCTGCTTTTGTTTCATCACTCCCTTCTTCCTTCTCCCCTGCGAGCATCAGCCCCAACGTGCTGTTAATTAACAGTTGTCTGCTGCACAGTTTGAGCTGCATCTTTGCGTTGAAGCAATCGGAACAACATGGAAGGGATCAGAATGGCTGGGGTATTTTAACCTCTGCAGGCTGAGATTTGAAAGGTTTTTCAGTTTTGACAAAGATCAGAGAAAGAAAGGTAGCACCGGTTATTCACACTACAAGCGTTTGCTCCTACTATCTCAACAAATGAAAACATGTAAAAGAAACTCCTGTATTTTTCAATTTGGCTAACTACACCTGCTAACTGAAGCACTATTTTAACACACCTCACTGCAGCAGGAAATAAAGAAAATCCCTCAGAATAAATGCTGGGTTGTGACTGCAAGACAAATACAAATTCTCATGTGTAAATTAGCTAAATGTCTCACAAAGCAGTATACAAATTAGACATTTTCTTTTCCCTTCAGTAGACAAAAAGAAAAATAACGTAATGTCATTTGAAAAATAATTAATATGTTAATTAAGGATTTTAATTGCCAAGAGACAAACTTCATTTGCCTTGAAATCTGGCTCGAAATCAGTTA
Source organism: Todus mexicanus (assembly GCA_013389965.1). NCBI lineage: Eukaryota > Metazoa > Chordata > Aves > Coraciiformes > Todidae > Todus > Todus mexicanus. Next base: position 20,577 of record WEIS01049455.1, read on the forward strand.
CATCTGTTGTGGAAAGCACTCTAGCTTTTTCAAATAAAGGCATAAAATCTGTATATATTAAAATAAAAGTAAACCTTTGATTATTTTACACCAAAGGGAAATTAAAAAGATAGCAACATCTTAATGTCATTTTCAGGTGAGATCTTCCATTTGCTAATCTGCAAATCCACCACATTGCTCTCATTTTGCAGCCCAGCCTTGGAAGGCATCAGGTAGTAAAATTAGCAGCAAATAGCTGACGTTATTATAACTGCTATAGTACAAACGATATTATTGGGAGGTGGGGGATGGGGGAGTGGGAGAACATGATTAGTGAAAGGTCCCCACCAAACCAAACCGTTCTATGATTAAATGCTGGTACATTAAGATGAACTTTAGTGCCCAGGTCCTAAACCAAGCTTCTCCATGAAGCAAGGAGATATATCAGCATAGGACAAACCCCATATTTCTGCCCTCAGCAAGGTGACATCTCAAACACACGTCCACTAGGACCTTGAGATGAACTGAGACTGAAGAGAAAATGAGACAGTATTCATTCATGTAGTAAATTGTGGTCTCAGGACAGACTCCAGCTGTTCGTAAAATTTTCTATAGGCCTTGCAGAAAGGAGTTGTTTTTAAAAAGAGGGAAACAGGATGATATTTCTTTTGTTGCGAAGCAGAAAGAACAGCAAGGAAGAGCCCATGAAGATCACCTGAATGTAGAGGGAAGCATTCCAGGGATGTCAGCAATCCATGCTGACTAACAGCAGTGCTGAACTCTTGGTGCAGAAGGAAAGATAGTGAGAAGGGTGTCCACAGGTCATGAATTCGTCTGAAGATGAGCAGCTGTTTGATATATTCTGCAGAAACAGGAGCCAACAAAGCAGAAAGGGAGCAGAGAGCCAGAGGAGAAAAATACAGTCAGAGGAACATGCTCTGCAGGTAGAGGATGCTTCCAGCAGTACTGTGGATAGATACAAAGTGAGGCACGTTCATTCCTATGAAGGATATTGCAATAGCTGAGGCCTCCAGGAATGAAATACTGGACAACAACGAGCTGAAGAGCTCCAGAAAGCTTCTCCTGCAGAGCCCATCTCAGGCAATCAATTTATTTCCAGCATCATTTCCTATCCTCAATAGAGGGATCAGGTTCTGAAAGAGAACAAAATTCTTCTTGCTTTAACATGCCTCTGGGAAACTTGGCTTCTCAGCAACCTCTCCTTCTCCTCTGGATTTTGTCAGGCTATTCACCAAACTCCTTGGCTGTATATATAACACTACAGCTACTGGCAGTGCACAATGAAAACTAAAGCAACTTGGTATTATTGCACCAGTAGGAAGGTCTCAGGGTTGATACTTCTGCGTCACCAACTTTAGTTATCCTCTTCTCATATGTGGTGAAATGATGCATATGTCCATTTCTACCTAATATTTCGGTTAGCAATGATATTTTCCAGGAGAAGTGGTCCATAGATATTTTTGATTACTTGTTCCATTTTTTCTCCTTTTTCTTATGAAGTAAATTTCGTGTCGATGACAGGCATCGGCAGTTCAACCACTGGGTAGAACAGACGTCTGCACGTTGCAGGATAACTGTAGGAACAGCAGCTGCCAAACTCCTCCTAGAGCTCTGCCACTGGGGCTCAGCACTGGCCTGGGTAGAAAACATTTTGCTTGACGAGGTGGAACTGCGTACACCAGCACATCTTCAGATGGAGTAATTTCTCATCGCTCCACTGGCTCCAATATGTTATAATTAATAACTGGTTGAAGAAACTGGCTTCAAGTCTTCAGTCTCTCGCTGACAATCATGATTTTCCTAGTGCTGTGGATACTTGGCACTACACTGACTTAAGTAGAAAAACAGTTCTAACACAGTCTATCAGCCACTTGTGAAATGAAGTTGGATCTGAACTGCAGTCCTAAAGGACCAGTGGAATACTAACATCTTCAGATGAGTTAATGCCTATCAAATGAAGTTCACCACTGAACGAGCTGTAAACATCCAGCACAAGGAAACCAGATCCATATCGCAAAGAACCAGGTATGAGTGAAGAGTCAGCATTTGCATCCCTTACACTGTCTCTATAACCCTGTATTTGAGAGGGTGGTTTCAGGGTTTAGAAGCATCCTTTTGCCAGGGTACAAATCGATGAGGGAATAGAATAGGCTTGAATAAACGGTGCCCGTGACAGTCACGCAGTAAACTATCACGGTATTTCGTATTCAAGCAGTATGTTAAAGCTATTAGACCTACAGTGGGAAAAGGTACATGACAGAAGACTTTATTTAGTGCTGCCTAACTGCCATTACTCCCCTCTGATTGCCACAAGCCACAAAAGCCTGTGTCTGCAAAGCAGTGTGCCTCAAGTATAACAAATTGCTGCCGAACCTCTCTGGATCTGGCAATCTCCTCAACTTATCTGATGAATTGTGACGAAGAAACATCCAAGTATCTATTAGCAGCACCAGCAACATCTATCTCCAATTGTTCGGTGCAATGATCAGTATCTGCAAACTACAGTTTACATTTAATTAGCAAAAAAAAGGGGATAAAAAAAAAAAAGGCGGCAAGCAGCAAGCCCAGCAATAACAAGTTTCTACTGTAAATGATATACACCAGACCCTGTTACGACTGTGTCCTGGTTTGGGTTAGAACAGAACAATTCTGTTCTATGATTGTTATTTTTCAGCTAAGTCTGTCTAAGTTAGCAGCATGCTTACCAGACAGAGTCGGCTTCTAGCAGTGAGAACGCTCCANCCTTTGGGTGCAGAGGGGGAGAGAGCGTTCTGGTGCAGATTTTTGGGCGTGCCCTGACCCCAAACCCTGACAGCCTGTTCCTAAGCCACCACCAAAAATCTTAAATCTACACCTCCGCAACACTAATCCTCCTAACTGCTCTGCAGGCAGCAGACGAGGCTCAGCACCCTTATTATTTCAATGGAATTACCCTGCACCCCACTTTCATCCTCTTTTCACTGCAGATAACAACACATGCTATTAAACAATAAACACTATCTATGCCAAAGTCATTAATTTATTACTGTATTAAATGCTGGGCTTGGATGGTTACCATAACTTCTGTGTTTAGTAAAAGAGATGTTTGAGAGATGGATCCACTATATAAAAGGATTTTGCAGTCTCTGGTCCAGGCAGTGGTACACTAGAATTATTTGCTTTCTCATAAACAGGCAAAGGTTAACATATCTCAGTAAGCCCTATTTAGAATTGCATTATTCACTTCTTCAAAGCAATGCTTGCAGACTGAGATTTTAATGGAAGATATACAAAGGAAGAGATTCAAAATCTTTTTTTTTCCTCCTTGGAAAAAAAAAAATAATCCCCAAATCAGAAGCATTATATCTGCTAACTGCATGGCTCCGGCTTGTTCTGCATAAAACCTCTCAGAGAGCAGTTGCACCGAGTCTCAACAGGCATGTTCTCAGGAACCCAAAAAGTAGATAACTAGTGCCATCTCTCAAGTTACAAGCAAGCTAAACAGCTAAGCAACCTGAAATTATCTACTCAGATAAAACGTAAAGTCACAATGATTACTGGATGCTATTAATCACTAATTATTTATCCAGCAGTCCACTTTCGCAGCTTTTCAAGCTGGCTACATGGAAAAGAGATTTTTACAGTCAGTAAAAGTGATAAATACGATAATCAGGCAAATAAAAGATGAAGAAGGCAAGTGCTATTTCTCAAGCAGACAGACCTGAGAAGGACACATTGAAAAGAGCATGACACATTCACCAGAGGAAAAGAAACCGCTTATCTTCATAGAAACCTGCCCATGGGGACAACAGCCCAGTGTGTCCCACATGTCACCTTTTATACAGAAAGGGAAACATGTTTTAAAATGAGCCACTTATTTCCCATCCAAACCAGGTCAGACCAGTAATGTCCATTCTCCTGCTGAAGTATCTCAGTCTTCAATACATGACCTGGATGAAATCTATTACTTGCAATTGATTATATCCTTGTACTTTTACAAAGGAAATAATACATGAAATTCCTGTACTGCTGAAGTTGATTATAATTTGCTATTAACTTCTAGGGTGAAACATTGGTCCCATTAATAACACCTTGTTTCCCCATTAATTTTACCCTACAAAAAGGGGCAGTAGATTAGACTAATCGAAGCAAGGCTTTACTTCCATAAGTGTGACAGTAGTTGATTTCTTTTTCTGTTAAGAACTGAAATTAAGTGACTAAAACTCTCTCATAGATACCAAAGACATGAAGAAGAGAATGTTGCTGCCTCTACCTTCCGTACAGTTATTTCTCATAATGGACTAAGAACAAGGGGCTAAGTAAAAATAACTTCCGCGTACAACATTTTCCAGATCAGTTATTTACTTGACTACATTTCATCATTTCTGTAACCCTGAGAACTTAAAGGGACACCCTTGCCCAAGAAGGTAATCAAATATGTAATGAAAATATCTTTTTTTTTTTTTTCCTTCATAACTGATTGATTTCCTCTTCTGCTCTCCATGGACCTGCTTGAAATCACTTCTATATATAAAGACCAGGAGTGCCCTGAAGCAGTCAGTAAGATTTTCTTATAAGCCAGCCCCCTGTGGACTACAGGTTCTCTGAAAGTTCACCAAGGCCCCTAAACTGAGCACAGCTGAGATGAGGATTTGAAGAGTATCCATTTCTATCTCTTCAAGGTTGACAGTCTTAGAGCAATCTAAAAAACACATGAAAAGCAGGAAAAAAATAAATGCATTTTTTTCACAGAAAAGAATTCTGTTACCAGTAAGAAAGAGAAAAAATTCTTACCAGCTCCTAAAAAACACTGCCAGGTGAAACCACCACTCCAGACGAAAGAGTTCCTCTTAAGAATAAGGGAAGATTAAGTGTTGAACTTGAAAATAATTTTGCATAATGTTCCCAGTGTCCAGTGATTGCTGTCATAAAGAAATCTTCCTAGGATCATTACATTCCTGTTTTCTGTTATTGGTTCTCTGCCTAGTTTGACCCTAAAAGGTGTATGCACTTCCACCTTCTCCCTGCTGATGTGTTTAGAAAGGCTCCAAAGGCTCCTTCACCTGGTGCAGCACCTTGTCTCTCTGCTTGCCTCAGCCTACGCCTCTAATCACTCCACCTCAGATATATGGACATAGTTTCAAAAGCACAAGTTGAAAAGCCCTGTTAAGCATCTTATTCATTTTTAGTAGTGTTCTGTTGCCTTGAAAATGAGATTCCTCCACTATCCACAAGGAAAAGAAAATACCAAAAACCAGAGATGAGCCACAAATAAGCCATCTGATATTTGTCTCATCACATACATTTGACTGTTTACAGCTTAAACGACATATTTTTACTTGATATTTACATATTTTTCACAACATTTTTACTGGATGACATAGACATACAATACTTCATCTTAGTTTTAATTGAAGAAATATATGAACAACCATCATATTTAATCAATTTAATTAAAAACCCCTCCAGTATAGTTATTTTTGGGTTACGGTAATGGCTAAGATGAAAGGATCAGTGTTCCATCTGATGCCAGGATTTTACACCATGGAGTCATCTGACCCTAAAGAACGTTAATTAGAGCATGAGAAAAAAATAAAAGTCGATTAACAATTCTCATTCTTGTGATTCAAAACAGGGAGTTAATCCCCTCTTTCTTAACACAGCTCATTACACATGATCATTTCTCCTTGTTTTAGTGTCTTCTTTGGTACTCCCTAGCTGTCCTGAAAAGATGATTTGGTACAGTAAGAGTACTCTTTCCTCTTCCAATATTAAATAACTCTGAAATTGTGCATGGTTGGAACTGCCTTTCAGCAACAGAAAATGAAATTACCCACTGTCTCGTGTAGACTACTCTGAGTCCAATCACCAGATTTGTTAAAACTAAGACTAGCTGCATCTCCACAGACCACATCATTGTCTGACCACAAACAGAGGACAGAGGATTCTGCAGATTGCTCTTGTGGCCCGTGACAGGAGACCATGATGGGTTAGACTCCGCCTGGCCTCACCACTTATGAGGACACAGTACGTAATCCTCCAACTCACATGGATCCATTAAGGGACGTTAGTAGCAACAGGCGATGGCAGACAGCATTACGCTGGGCTCACTTAGGAGCCTAGCTCTTGGTGCAGTCACTGTGCAGAGAAGGTGCACAGAGGGATGGGGCAACAGATGAAAAACTCTATCCAAATCCTTGTCCACCAGACAGTCTGGGGCATCACACTGCAGAAGACGCTAAGTACGAAAGTGATGCAACATCCATTCTAAATCAGGAGACAAGTTGTGTGCCCCCGCTCCCTCCAGCACTTCACTTCAAGCCTGACCATTTCACTTGACACAAGACATCAGGCAGGCTCATTGAACGTCATACAGCACTGTCAAGATCCCATCCCCTGGAGACGACAATGGCTGGCAGCTATTATTACTCTTAAAGTGCATGCTATCATCTCAGGGGGACTGAACTGAAGTGGCTGTCTCCTGGAAATAGTCCATCTCCTCATTTGCACAGCCATTGCTCAAGCAGCATGGAGTGGAGGAGCTTAAAAAAGAACAGGTGCTTGGGGCAGTCCTATCTATTGCTTCTTACATGGCCCAGCCTGTTTCTTCACAGTAAACATGCACCAAATTTGCGTCGATGACAGTTCTACCTGATGTACCGGCCCCTTATCTCCAAAGCGCATGTTTACCTGATGGTGTGCGATTATTGCAGCTACATGGGTTTGCAGCTAGAGCAGCCTCTGCAGAATGCAGTCTGCAGAGGTGGATCTTTTTAATGTATATTACATCATTATAAATAGACTTGAGAGCTAAATCCTGGAACTAGCCCATGGTATTAATTCTAATTTAGTTTGGGCCCGATTCCAAATGGGTGACTATGCATGCAAACAGTTGCCTGAGTGTACTATTGGCTGTTATGAACACAAAATTATTTCTTGTGCTCTTGCATGCATAATTTACACGTGCTAATTTAGACACCAAAGTAATTCCCTAGCAGAATTCCAGGGATCAGATTTAGCTAGAAGAACTGCTGTTAAAAAATAACAAGTCACAGTAGTATATTCTTTAGCCACGTAAAAAGGAAGTAACCGAGAAATTCATTGCTGTTTTTCTAACTAAAAAAAACCCCTTTCAGTATAAACCTATCATTTTCCAACTGACTGCTGAGTATTTTCCTCCCTCAAATCACCCAGTTAATTCTGCCCACACAATTTAATTTCTACTAATACATATTCTACATTGTGGTTTATAAGCATAGCCATCCATTAAAAATAATCAGCAGGATGTGAACACTGTTAAGCAGTATTTTGAGGTGTATCCGATTTTCATGTTTATAAGCATAAAAAACCTCCAAAACTCCTCTCAGGAACAAATACAGCGCTTCTCAGTTTCAAAATGAAATAAAAACAAGTGAATCCAGTGACCCACAAGTGACCTCTGAATCATAATCTAATAGAGATCCAACTTGTATTAAGGAAATTAAGAAAAGGATGTTAAGCAAATTATGCTGATGAACAAGCAAAGTGGAATTATTTCTCTACAGGTAATTCTCATGATACAGTTGTTTGTGACCTTTCCAAAATAAACTAATAAACATCGATGAAACATATGCCAGATCAGCTGCCTAGAATACTGCATTTTGTAACAAGATCATGTAGAAATCACGCAAAATCATCATCAAGCATGCAATTAGTACAGGAGAACCCTGGAAAAAGGACCTATCCAAGTAAAGACAGACTGACTTCTCCATATACCAGTGCCACATTGCTTTTTCTCTTTTTGCTACCTTTATTTAAAAGGCAAAGGGGGTATTTTAAGTTGCAAGATTTTTTTAAAAAGAATCCTGTATTTTTGAAGGAACTTGGTTTTTTAAATAACTCACTTCTACCAGTCTGAGCATTTGGTTCTGTAAAAGATGCCTGGAAAGTTAATAATTTTCAATGTCACATACTCAAGATGTTAATTTGTAAAGTAGAATCCAAAGGCTGCTGCTCATTCAAGTCAAGTAAATTTGTTCTTGACTATAACTCAGGCAGAAACAGGCCTTGTACGTGACAATAGACACGTATGGGCAATGTTTTCAAAACTAACCTCTCATGAAATAGGTTTCCCAGAGCTACTGATTCTGCATACAAACAGCAATACATAATCTGGAATT
>WEIS01049456.1:2614-14169 GCA_013389965.1 Todus mexicanus
AAAAAAAAAAAAAAAAGTATGCCAAGCCAGTTTAGACTTTCTGTTCTCATCACACTCTAACTGTAGAGTAGAGGTTTGCAAAATGTATACGTGAGTTTAAATTCACTCATAAGGCCTCAGAAACATGGCTTCACAAGGACCTGTGGAATGCAGAGATGAAACGTGAACTGGTTTTTACATAGTGTTTTACATACTTTTACATAGATTTTACATCTTCTGACCTAAGCTTTACGCAATCACCACTTTATCTCTCACTCACATACGAACCCACCCAGACAAGATCATAGACTAACTGAGTTTGGAAGGGACCTTGGAAGAATCATCTGTCTAACCTCTTGCTCAAAGCAGAGCTAACTTCAGAGCTAGGTCAGGTTGCTGAGGGCCTTGTCCAGCTGAGTTTTGAAAATGTTGGAGATGGAAGATTCCACAGCCTCTCTGAGTGACTGCTTCCAGTGCTTGTCGAACCTCACAGTGAGAGTTTTTACCATATGTCCAGAGAGAACTTTCCTCAGTGCAAGCTGTAACCGCTGCCCCTTGGTTTTCTTCTGTGTACCTCATGTTCTCAATAGTTCCCTTTTATGTCTGAATCTATATATTCAAATGTTCATTTATATATATGTGTGTATTTACATATTGCTGGTATATTCTGTTTTAAATGTATGTTTAGGTTTTATTTCTACTTTTCACTTCCTCTGTTTCTTTATCACCTATAGATCAAATAGAGAAAAGAGTTAAGATATTTTTTAAATAAAATGTCATCCTTGAGATCAGCCCAATCTCTTTGAGACATCTGCCTTATTTGCCCAGTTTCATTTGGTTACAGAAGGAAAGAGGAACAAATATTGTTTGATACCCATGAACACGAAACTGTTACCAACACAAGCAGTGATAATCAAAATTGGCTCTCAAAATGATCCCCTATTAAGAAGGAAGGGATATGATGGAAACATTGAAATGCCAGAGTATTTTCTTGTATTAGAAGCATTATTCAGCATAGACATATTTTTGTATTCAACATATTGTCCGAATAACCTTCTAATTTAATAACTTGCTTTGCAGATGTCATCCAAGTACAATTTAAAGACCTTTACTCTTCATGTTAATGAAGGGTAAGTATTAAATGTTGCGATGTTAAGCACATGCTTTCTCCAGCACATCTATTTAGCAATAAAGCTATTGCAATATTTGTTGGAATATACGAGAAGTATCTCTGCCAAATGATAATAAAGAAGGGAGTTTAAAAAGAATTTTGGACAGTTAAGAATCCCTAGATAAAATCCTAACAATTTGTATAGTTAATCTACAGTGAGTTTCAGAAGTAAAATTGCATCCATTAATATAAAAGCATATGTTCAAGACGCATGTATAATCTGTAGAATATTAAACATCTCCACTGTCACATCGTTGATTACCCCTTGTCTTACGCAGCTAACAAACAAAACTCAGGAAAACAAATTCAAGAACTCATGCGCATTCTCTCTGAAACACTATCACCTCCTTTAGCCTAGCTCCGAAGAAAGCCTGGATCAGTAGATGATCCTACACCAAAGAAGCAGGAGATAGCGATGCTAATAGGAACCGTGTGTATGATCTCATTGTGCTCACGATGCCAGCCCTTGACATGTTGTTGTGACAAAAAAATAAGCACAGAAATGAAGGTTTTCAGTGAAAGGACAAGAAGAGAGCTTACATTTAGTTTTGTCAGAGGAATTGCACAAATGTACCCGAGAACATATTTTCAGAACTTGAAAGCCACAAAATACAGCTTTTAATTTTAAAAAGTGCATAAACCACAGTAGAATCCTGTTTTGTTTGGGCTCTATAGCCTGTTGATCATGGTGAGAGCTAAATGCCAGCTTTTGCTTCATTGCATCTTCTGGAAAGGTGTACCATACCTTTCTTCTAGAACAAAAAATTGACTCATTTCTGTCCTTATGCTAAGACAGAGCTAAACCATGAGAGGAAAAAAGTGCAAAATTAAGGTCATCATTCTTCAGCGTAAAATTAAATTAGAAAATAGGGCAGTGAAACTGTGATGTCTGCCATTTCAACAACACCCCAGGGGCTGGGAAGGGGACTGCTGGAGCCAAAAGCGTGAACCACAGTACGTAAGTAGCTGTAGTCTTTAACCATGTCTATCTTCTGTTGATCCGCAGAAAGACCGTAAATCATGCTCTTTAGGGACCGAAAGGCCGAAATAAGTATTAAAGGACTCAGTCCTGCACTGGCAGAATAATACATATGACAATCTAGATGATGTTGTCTGCCATAGATTTCTACTTTCTTTTGGACTCTCTTTGTTTTCCTCCACTGAGCCCTTTAAAGCAGGAGAGTAAGTGAGGCCATGCCAAATGCAGATATTTCACTTTGCTTTCCCTGAACTCAACACTGGAGTTTTTATCATCACTTTAATGGATATTTTTGGATTGGTTGGACCACAGCGATGATTTTCATTATTTAATATCAGCTTCTCTCCTTGGGGAAAATACAAAGTTTGGGGTTTTAGCCAGCATGAGAATTAACAAAGGGAATATTACAAATCACATGGCTCAGTCTAAAAACAGCTACCGATCATCTGCAATGCCCTCATGACACTCCCAAACCTTCCTTCACCCCAGCCCTGGTTTGGCCGACGGCTGGCAGATGAATACTTTCTGACTGATAGTTGGCTTGGTGAACACAGCTAATAATAATGCTGGGCCCAAGTCCACTCCCCACTGTTTAGTACTTCTGGGGAACAGCCTCTTGCACAGTAAGCAATTGTTGCGGTATCAAAATCCCCATTTTATCTGCCCAGCATGAGGGATGCAGAGGGATGTGGCTGGGACAATTTCAGACAGGGGATTTTAAGAAGTGAATTTATCTCTTGCTACTTCTTTCTCCTTAGCAAAGCGTCACCTTCACAACTCAAGATTTTTTAAAAAATATTCAAGAAAGATACCTTGTATTTTATACTATTAATATATATATATATGGGGTAGAAACTAGGTGCTAAATCCCTGAAGAACTTCAAGGATCAATCAACTGGAACATATTTTAATATCTGCAACTAAATCTCACCTGAATTGATGCACTTAAATCCAAAGCAGAAATAACAATAATAACTCCCCTCTTTTGGCTTGCTCCTCACTCTGGAGGCTTGGACCTCAGTGGCACCATTTAGCTTGATTCCAAAAGTCCTGGAGGAACAGAGCTTTGCTTCTACCTCAAAGGAGCAAATGTGGAAAGGTTGAGACCCTCTCTGGCAGAAACATTCACAAACTTGAAACGCAAAACAAGCACAAAATGTATACCGATATTTTCAGTCTATACTCCTTTGCCCTGTCAATGTAATTTTTCAGACACGTTCTGAGACAGTCTCTGGGAATGGTCTCCTCCCAAAACATGGCTGTGGTGACTTTTTTATTAAAGACACAGCCACACCAGTATGCTCGCTTTACATGACGACTGACCTTTTTCTCTTGTTTGTCTGATGACACCAAAATTTACATCTCTGAATGTATCCTATATAATTAGAAAGGGAAGGTAGGGAGGGAAGGAGGCATTCCATACCATACCTATGGCAGCTGGACCCCTCTGCATGGGAAGAAAATCAGAATTTGGTGGCCTAGAGAGAAGCAGGAGAAAGGAACCCGAAGCCTAGGAAAGAGCTGCTCTTGGGCTTTTCCGCCCTCCAAAACATGCATGCTATACACTCATCCATGCTATACACTCATCCATTACTGCATAAAATGTTACATGTGTCAAGCTATAAAATCATCTCAGAACGAGAGGCTGAGAGCCCACAGCTATACATCTCCTTTGGAGCAATCAGCCCACCACACTGTCTGTAATCAATAACGACAAAGTTGCTATGAGTAAAGGAAGCAATGCATCTCTTGCTGGTTTCCAGCTAGGAAGACATATGGCTACCAGCATCTGAGGGGCAGGAGATGTGGATATGAGTAAACAGGGAGAATAAAGATGGGTTTCAGTACCTGTCCCACTCCCTAGCTGAGTGACCTAGCCTGAAAATTACTGCATGGAAGAAATACATGAACTTCCTGGGCTTCTTTTAAAAGAAAATAGTGAACTTTGATCTATTCTTTGACAGAATGGCAGTAAGCAAGGGCACGTGGTGACCATATTTTTCAAAATCCTTTACTGGTGGGGGCAGTATCACCCTTAGGCTCTTTGGAGAGCAGTAGGGGCACTGTGCTGCCTCCCTCATCCCTTTGATCAGGACATCATTCGCAGGCAGCTGTGACCCACACTGGGACTCCTTCAACAGTTCCTGAGCAGCTTCATGGAGCAAACATGGGATGGCTTTTTGGCATTTGTGAGGGAAGCAGAGGTCTCTGGATCACTGGCTTACACCTACCTACTGTTTCATGACTTTTCAAAAGTGCCCTTCTCAAGTCAAGGATGAGAAAACGGTCAAAAAGAGAACCAGCGCTAATGGTGTTTGCTGAGCCTCAGCCACCCACTGAGCATTTCAGGCAGCGCTCAGACAGTGTAACACCTCAGGGCCTGAAAATCAACTTGACATCCAAGCTAAAGGAAGCCCAGACCAGAATGCTTTGTTTCAGTATCTGCTTCTCTAATATCATTTGATACCCTGCAACAGTAAAGTGCCTGCTTGCTGGCTCAGCCAAGGAGGCTGCTATTCTGTGAAACATTAGGGCAACCTTGCTTTGCTACCTCAGGTTAAAATTCACATTTATCACTACAGATGTTTCGTCAGATGTTCGATGCTAGTGATCATCTGCAGGGAGGGGGTGGCAAAGAAAAGCAGGGAACAGCACATGAAACCAGTCTGGCTAGATAAGTTTTTCCATGCTCTTCTTTTTGTACCAAGAAAAGTTTGACATGTCTGTACACACATTTGAATTTTCAGGATTGCCACCATGTGCCCGAATGCGATTTACCCGCAGCAAATAGCAATGAGCATAGAAGAGGTCTAGGGTCAGGCTGATAGGGTGACAACATACAGCTTTGTCAGGAAAGTCTGTCCTGCTTACTTTTTATCCAAACTGTCCATTGCCTGTTCAGGAATCTGGAGAAAGGCAAAGGGCATTGCCTGTGGAGAGGACACGGAGCAGGAGCTGCTGCCCAGCCAGCAGCAGTGCACCTAGCAGCTTTTGAAAGAAAGGAAAACCACAACTCACAACTGTAAAATCAGCCATTAGTAAAGAGGAATATGGAAAGATGGGAGAAAATCTGAAGATCTGATCTTAAACTTATGAGGTGGGAAAGCAGTAAACCATATTTCTTACCAGTGGTAATAGTAGCAATAGAGTAGAAGCGCGAAACTGCTGGCAAGACTTCGAGCAGTCTTCTCCCAGCTCTCTCAGTCTTTGCTATGTGAGATGCTCCAGGCCCTGAATCATCATTATGGCCCTTCGTTGAACTCTCTCCAGTAAGTCTGTGCCTCTCTTGAGCTGGGGAAAGGAGTGGTGGCTCTTCCGAGCTGGCACAGAAAGGCCAGGTGAGATGGACACAGGCCTGAGACTGCTTAGGAAGCCTGAGGAAAACAGATCGGGGCCTGGTTGTGGACAATCTGATCAGGCTGAAAAACTGTCATGAACATACAAGCCCAGAACCAGCAGAAGAGTTCATATCAAAATTACATGACAAATACTTTCGAGTCTAACCTGGTAAAGCCCACTTATACTGGGTCAGAAATTTGGTTGAGGCAGCTGCAGCATGTTTAATTAAAGCCCAAATTCTCTGCAACTGTTTTTGCATTTGCCGCTGTAGTACAAACAATACTGTCCGAGAAGTTAATTCATTTTCATTGTTTGCATTTTTCAGTCTTCCAGCAAGATACTGTGGAAGCAGAGAGTTTTCACCAAAGCAAGTAGGACCTTAACAGCTAAAACATGCCAGAGCAGGTAATGAATCAAATTTAATATTAAAAAATACCCCAACAGCTTACGTATATCATACATGTCCAGTGTGAGACTGTGGACATACATGAAAAATCCTGCAATACTATGTAAATTGTTCAAACAAATAGTAGAAGAAAGCCACTATTTGAGCCAACTACCTGAAGTTATCAGTTAGCACAGCTGTGCTGAGAATGATTCCCTTTGCAGAGATCTCACGTGGCTCAGATATCACGAGCTGCTACCTCAGTCAAAATAAACCCACTTTGTCACTCTGTTTATACTGCTGGGGAGTTTTGGTTAAACCAAAACCTTTCCATCAACTGCACTATTTTTAGACAAGGAATAGAAAGTATTAGTGTTTGGTTGGCTGGTTACTCAATTAAAAGCTCATTTCTTTTTCTTATGAGTGGCTGGTTTGCTTTGAATGAAGGACTTAAACATTGATTATAAGGGAAAGACTCTCAAAAATCCTGGGGCAGACCTGCTCCTGAAATCATTTAGGAAGTGTAAAATGCAGAAAAAGGGAAAGTCACCAGGGTGCTTTCTTGAGGGGTGGGATGCTGAGGTTCAAATCTTTGTTCTAGATCAGGAAAAAGAGGGCCATAAGCCTGTGGTCAGGCCTCAGGCATGTGCTCAGGCTCTAGAGCAGACAATCCCTCTTTGTCTCTTTTGTTTGTTTTCCTGCTGGGCCAAGTATCACCGTTATGTTCAGAGAGCCCACCATGTGGGATGGACTCCAGGTGAAGGAACACATGCTTGCAAAGCTCAGCCTGCAAACACAAAATTCGGAATCTAGCCATGTGAGGAACTCAGAAGTCTGAGAGTTAGATTGCAACTGTGGAAGGCAATGCAGATTTAGATTTTGTTTGGAGGCACCTGGAAGTAAAAGGATTTTCTATCATTAATTCATCCTGTGAGTTCACGTACGGACACTATTGGTGACAAATGGTGTTAATGGTTATCAAAGAGATTCCCCAATTACCGTGATCCCACGGCACGGCTGAGGAGAAGTGGTTGAATACTGACTCTTCTTACACATTTCTGGCTGTTAAACTAACACATCTCATCCTTCTGGTTTCTTTCTTTAAGAACAAAGTTATGGTTGAATACAAAAATTAAGAATGAAGAAAACACTGTACTCTAAGCCTTAGAGTATCTGAGTAAATGTTGCAGAAACCTCCCACAGACTTGACGTCAGACATAAAAGTATAGTTATCTACGCAGTTCACTTAGAAGCCAGACAATTTTTGGGAATGCCTGTGTAGCTAGGACAATACTGCTGTAGCAGCCATGGCACATCCTTCCTTTTTTGATATTTACAGGGAAATTCTAACGTTGCTACAGTTTGGGGGATTTTTAACCTACGGATTAAATCTGTGCTGCCAGTGCAACTGCAAGTGTAAGTCAGCATGCAGGTAGTAGAGGAGCATCAGTGGTTTGGGCTTCACTATGTGCTGTGCACACCTGAGGACACTGAGACCTTTCTGAGATTCTTCATGTGCACCGAGTCCTGCAGCATTAACATCCTCATTGCTATTAGTATCTTTATCAGGTAACGTTAGGCTGGTGTGGGTACATCCTCACATGCAATGGCCATGCCTCTGTTTTGTGTAGTGCATCCTTAGCTCTGTGAACGCTTTAGATTGTCCAAGCCCTGTTCACACAGAGCTATTTGCTACAATTTTTATGGGCAGATAAGGTGGATGTAAAGAGTAAGCTTAAGGCCCTTCCGTGAACTTTGTACCTTCTCCATTCACCAGTTTGACAGATGCAACTGTAAGGGAGCTTGTGGAAGGACCCTGAAAGCAGGTCTGAGGTTGGAAGCTCCTGACTAATACAACGGCTTCATTTCTAGTTCCATATTCTGGGCCATTTGACAGCATCAAGACACACAAGCCACCTATAGTAGTTGGAACAGCTATGCTCTGTAGTTTTTTATCCTCATTTTAGATCAATCTAGCAATAATAAACTGATTCTTACGGTTCCTGGCAGGCTGCCCCAGTATGAGAAGTATTCTCTCCCTTGTTTAAACGAAGAGGATTGTTCAGCCAGACTTCTCCTCTAGCTCTGGGAGGTTTGGACTGCGGCGACTTCTTGTTCTTGGCCATCCCCACATCGTGTTATTTATTTGTGGCATTTTGTATAAGAGCTCCTATGCAAATTATAGCTTGGAGCCTTTGTCTGATGGATAGCAAGAGCTGCAGTGTGCCGTTACCCCCGTGGCAAGCCTGCTTCGGTGTCACTTAATAAATCACCATTCCAAACACAAGAGAAAAAATATAAGAATGTTGGAAATTTAAAATTGGATCTTTTCTATCATTCTTCTCTCATCACAAATAAACCAAAAAGAAAAGAAAGACGCTTGTGGTACTAGAAGCCTTTGGATTGTTATAATTACTAACCAAAACCTCTAATAAGCTGCCAACCAGACTACTTTCCTCAAGCTTATTATTCCATTTCTGTTTCTGCCATTTAACTCCTCAACTGTAATATTTCCATGCAAACAGCATGGTGTGCCCAAGATATCTTATCTTACATTAGAGAAAACAAAATTTTTCAGGGATGACACTGTATCTCTTTTCCTCCATATGGCTGCAACTATGCAAAACCAAAATGGTTTCTCTCTTGGCAGGCAGGTGGGATTCCTAATGAGCCAACACAGAGAAAACAGATAAAATTAAGAGACAAACACCAGAGCCTATTTTTTTTATCCTCTTTCTTTTCCCATCATGCTTTGTCCAGCTTTTACATCCCCATTATTACCACAAACTACAGCTGACACTTATTTAGCAATTCAACCAGTGTCATGGGCTGATGAGTCCCGTACATTGATGCAGATTTAACACTTCTGCCCTGTATTCATGGCTATCAAGATTTCTTATTTCAATTTTTATCTGCTCTAATTTCATCCTAACTCTGGCTAGCACTTTTTGATTCTTCTTATCTGACAGTTTCTTTTCTGTCTCTTTTTCCCTAACATGCTTCGTGTTATTTCACACCTGTTATTTTTTCCCCAGGCTTCTCCTCCACTGGCTATATCCTGTTTCTTTGGACATCGCTTTCAAATTCTCTTCTGGAGTGGAGGCTTCCTCCATGCCTTCCCTTCACATCCTTTACCTTTACTCCCTCATATGAGTCTGTAACAATTCCCCAGTTCACGAATGACACAGCTGGAAAAACCCAGGGGTGGCGGGAGGGCAAATACTGCATCTCAGAATCTCCATTGCTCTGGAACCAGCAATTCTGAGTTGCTGCATCCTCCAGAAATGGCTGGATACTGTTTGTTCAACAGATGCATCCTGCCAGCTGACAGATACCCTCTTATACCCCATTTACTTTTCTCACAAGTGTGGAGGTGACACAAAGAGGGTGAAAGTGAGGACGGTTGTGCTGGCTCTCTCCGTGGGATCAACTTAGAGCCTGTAGAGCAAATGGACATAAAGAGAACGTGGTGGTTTACTGGAATATGTGGGTTTAAACTAACACAACGTGCGCCTCTTTGTGACTCCCACTGCCTGTATGTTCAGCGATCCCACCGAGTCTGGTTTGTACAGCAGTAAAGTATATATATGATAGCCCATTAATAACGGTTAATATATAATTCTGCTTTTTAGGTTTTTTTCCCCCTGGAGAAATTTTTAGTATTTTATCAGCTTTCAGTTCTGCTGACTTCTAACAAGCCTTTTTGGGGACGTTTTCTTTTTTTTTCCTGAGCTGGTTACTGGTTTTGGTGGTGAGTAGGAGTGAAGAAAGAAATTCAATAAGCCTGCAGGCAATTGCTGTCCTGGCAGCTTGCATTGCTTTTCATTTGGAATTGGCATGAAGGTCCTCCAAGTAACACAAGCTCTCCTTTCTGACAGAATTGACAGATAAATTATATAACGAGATGCAGTCAGATGGTTTTTGGGAGGGATGAGGATTGAGAGAAGTCAAAATGGAAAGATCATTTCACATCAGGGGTATTCCTTCGCTGTGCGATTTAAATAAAGCACCTTCGATCCAAAAGGCTTCTGTGGCACTTCACAAAATGTAGCCAAGATTTGAAATGACGTGGTTGTCTAAATGACGTTCTTCAATCTATAGTTGGACATACCAGCAACTACTCAATAATCACAACTGTTTGACCTCTCACAAATTCTGTTTGCTTGGCAGGGCAGGGTGCTGCAGATTATTAGTACCTTTAAGTTGTGCAAGGAATTTCAACTGAAACTGTGTATCCTTTGAAAACCCTGATTGAATTTGTACAAGAAACTAATATCTAACCATGTTAAAAGCCAAAATAGATGAGTGTCCTCGTTTCGTCTAACTTAATTTGAACCTCCTGGAGCCTGACAGAAATTCTCTGACATTTTCCCATTCTTAGTAACACTTGCTTTATATTCAAATCATACAATATATTGGGCTATATTTTTCATACTTCTAATTTCAAAGCTCTGGAAGCAGTCTGCCCCGAGTGAGTTTCAGATCCTTCAGGAAGATTTATAAGGCAGCATGAAGCGAGGAATGAAGCGGAAAAAAAGCTGAAATAAGCCTTTTCCTTCATACACAGTCAGAAAGGCATGGCACTAAACAGAGAGCCCCTGGTTAGGTCAAAATTAAACCTGCAGAGAAGAAATAAAGTTTCCTCTCTATTCTATATACTGCTCAAACCTCAAAATCACCTGTATTACAAACAAAAATTCTTTGATTGTTTTTTTTTTCCAAAAATCATCAAGAAAAAGATTTTTACATCAAGCAAATCATACAATAGAGGGTACATAAAAGTGGGAATGATGAACTTAAATTTTATGTAGGATAAACTCTGTCTAAATATCATCAGCTTTTTGCTTCTTCAAAAATACATGAATTTGGTGTCATGGGAGAAAAAACGCTCCTAAAAGCAGCAGAAACAAGGGGAAAAAATCCAAATGAAGTATATTCTGAACAATTGTCAAGTAACACATTGCATTTCTGTGGACCGTACTGCACAAGGATACGAAAACATATTGAAATAATTAACATCCCAGTACTCCAAAAAGGTACTTTAGCTTCTGATTTCTAAGTGCAGACACAGAGATTACATATTTATTTTTTGTGAGTCTAAAGGAGATGTCTGTGGCCAAGCCGTGTGCAGAATCTTTAATCCTTCCACAACCAGCCTCATCGTTCAATCTCAAGGTTGATACAGCTACACTTTCAATAACCAGCTCTTGGACACAGCACAATTTTTCTTTAAATACCGTAACCTTTGATCACCAAGGGACAGCAATGAAGTGTTCCTAACGTAGGCATAAAAAGATAGTTGCCTAAATACTTCTACATGCCATGCCCAAGGTCATTATTAGAGGAACATAATCATCTGCATGTTCATGAGGAATATAATCTGCATGTTCATGTGATGCAGCTTCCAGCCTACGGCTGGTTCAGCCAAGTCAGCCTTAGCTGAGCAGCACGGCCAGCACCTTCCCACACTGTAACTGCAGCATGTGCATAAGCAGCCAGTTTTCTTAAATGACAAGTTCTTCCATGTGCATTGGTTGTTCACAGCAATGAGAAGCTTAGCCTTATCGAAACAAGCTTAAACTTTTATGTTGTTTGCATTAAAATGTCTCTTCATGGCCAACGTAGTATATTGAGTGTTAGTTAGCTCCGGGAAGATGAGCTCCAACATCACAATCATCTAATTCACAGAATTAACAAGGTTG
>WEIS01049460.1:1568-14134 GCA_013389965.1 Todus mexicanus
GTTTCTTCAACAGTGTTCTAACATCTTTAAATTCCAATTGTTAGAGTTTGGGTTACATTAATTCCTCTAATTAAAAATGTTCTCTGATATATTCACTTGGGAGAAACTGATAAAAATACTGTCTTCACATGGAAGATTTAAATGACAACTTAGGTCACTTGGTCCAATCTACTGAGTTTTCTGAAAACGTAACAGGCTATAAAGAGTGTGAAAGAAAAGCTGGAATAACTTCACAGTCTAATTTCCCTCTTTACTCACCCCGATAACCTCCAAGAATTTAAAATAATTGAAAGAACTTTCAGAGGTTAATACAGCTCTTACCAGCTGTCACTCCAAACGTAAGGAAGAGGTAGTGCACATTTGAGACATAGGCACTCAGTATCCAACCTAGGGCATTCAATATTCCTCCAATTATAGCTGTCTTGCGGCACCCACACATGCTGATGAATAAACCAATGAAAGGACCTGTTGAAGAAACATTTTTAAATGTTACATTATTAATTCTCTACATCCTTTAACAATTTTTCACGTGATGATTCTTAATGTTCTTGAAAAATATTAAACACCAGGCTACTCGTGCAGTTCAGTTTATTTTCCCTAATGCTGGCTAAAATCATGGAAAGAAAAATTAAACCAACCAACCCGATACTTACCAAATACCCACAGGACCTAAACCCAGTGTCACCCCATGAAGAGGGGACAGTTGAAACAGAAGAAGAAACTGAAACTGTTGTTCTGATACTAATGCTCCGTAAGTGCAGGCCTCTTCACAAGTAACATTTTGTTTTATTTACAGTGGAATATTTTAGGCAGACCTAAACACAATGTTTTCTAACTTAATTTAGGGGGCAGACGTGCATGCGTATACATATATACACAAATATATCCCTCCAGATATTATTTTGGGTTGATCCAACTACGACTTCGAAAATAAACTTCAGTTCAGCTGCCAAACTGAAATACTAATTGTTGAAATTCAACATTTTCTCCTCCCAGATAGAGTACTAGAACCACAAACTTCACAGATCATCTGTTTTCTTAATTCTAGTGAGACCTTGAAATCATAGACATCCTTTCCTGCTCATGCTGTCTCCTAGAGCATCTTCTCTATGATCTTCCCTGTTCCCTTTCTCCCTCTAACTAGTAAAATTTGTCCTCGTGACTTTAAAAAGGCAACTCAGAAAAACTTGGGCAGCTTTGCTGATAAAACGGAAAATTATAAGAAAATACTTGAGGGATGAGTGACAAATAGATTCTAAAAATCTACAGAGTTTTGAAATAAATTATGCTGGAACATACCTACAATAAGTGTAATGCCCATGCTGAGGGAGCTGACCCATGCTGTTAAGCCCCGACTTTGATTAAACTCTTCAAGCCATTTCATGTTAAGAATTCCAAGGGCCATCTGAGACCCCATGGTGAGTATGTGCACAAGGAAAGAGGAAAGTACAATCATCCAAGCCCATCCTCCATCGATGTTTGGATTAAGCTCAGCTGGCTTACTTCCAATTTTTGAGTCATCTCCTAAATTATATCCAATATCCTCTCGACTAGTATACATTTTTTTCACGGTATTCTGAAACGAATGAAGTAAACACATTCAAAATACATACAAAATTATATGAGATTTTGCAGTTTGATTTTAGGGAATGACATAAACCATTACCGTATTTCACCATTGTGGTTTAGGGCAGTTGTAAAGTGACTACTAGGTTTTCATTGTGCAAATGTAAAATGCGTAGAAAATTCTCTAATATATTTATTTGTGTAGGTACACAGTTATCATGACTGTCTATACAGGAGTATTTACAGATTAACAGCTTTATTTCCATTACTATATACATTACTTGTAGGTGGCTGAAAGCTCTCACTCTTCATGGGTTGACTGTGGTCACAATAAAAGACTGATCTCTCTCAGTAGGTTCTTTCTCTGTATCACCTTCTGCTGTCCCAGTAAGATTATGTGGGTTTGTGTTCAAGTGATAAAGCTTGGAATAAAAAAAGGAAATCCTGAAGAAGCAAGTAGATGACGTTAACATATTTTTTCAGAGCAAACCAGTTTTGAGGTACATGTTTTTCTTAGTCGTGGAAGAACAAGAGTGAAGACAGAGAAAGATAAAGATTTAAGGTTCCCGATTTTCAAAATGCTTTGCTTACATAAATTACGACAAAGCGATTGTGAGTACCTCACAGGCTTTTTATTAGAGTCAGTCTGACAAACAGTTTACTACTATGATTTCAGTTACCATAGTATTAATCCATATAATCCTACTAAAACCAAAGAATTCTTCCAAATTCGTGTCAATGCCTATCAGAATCAAACGGAGTGAGAGAGTTATGTGTATGTAAGATCAGGCTGTAATAGCTTAATTAGATTCGTTTGATTTCTTCCACTGTTACTCCAAATGAAGATTGCAAACACAATGTGAAGATCATTTCAAAATTATTTTTAATTGATTAACAAGCAAGGTGCAGAACCCAGTCTTCCCTCTGATTTCTGCTGCATCATATTGCAATGTTAAACTGTGAAACACCACGTAGGTTTCCACGTAGACTAGAAGTGTAATGATACAAATTACCAGAGATAGTAAATTTTTTTTGTCTTCTTTTCTTCTCCAGAGAAATAAAACCAGCCATCAGCTTCACAAGTCAAAAGAGAGAAGAAATTTATCAAAACTTGTTTAAAAAGCGCCTTATGCATTCTGTGAAGCCTCAGAAGGTATGCCTTGGAGCTAGCTCCCCACTACTGAAAACTGTCAGTGAAGAGAGTAACTCAGATTCTGTACTAAGTGAAAATTTGGGGTATTGTTTTTTAAATACATGAGTATATTTTTCTGCTCAAATTAACTACCTTTCCAAACTATTTTACTTTTTCCTTATTGCTAGATAAACACACAGAGAAGTTCTTTAAGTGTTACTCTACCAATACGGAGAAGAAAACTCTCTAAGACTCGTTTTGGAGTTTTAGAAAGCCAGCATTCTTTATTATGGCGCCAGATGCATGGGGGATAGCTTCTCCTAACGTGTGCATACCATACAGGATTCTCTGTGCTATATTTATACAAAATTAGTAGAATTAGTAATTCATTGAATCCACCCTCTTTACAGTGATCGGTTAGTAATTTACATACAATTCTGTATATCTTAAGGGACTTGAGCATCCCTCCTGTGATGACAGGCTGAGAGAACTAGGGCTGTTTAGTCTGGAGAAGAGAAGGCAGAGAGCGGATCTCATCAATGTCAATAAATATCTGAGGGATGGGTGCCAGGAGCAGGGGGGCAGTCTCTTTTCTGTGGTGTCCTGCAATAGGACAAGGAATAATGGGTGTGAGCTTGAACATAGGAAATTCCACCTGAACATGAGGAGCAACTTCTTCACTGTGAGAGTGACAGAGCCTGGAACAGGCTGCCCAGAGAGGCTGTGGAGTCTCCTTCTCTGGAGACTTTCAAACCCCGCCCGGACACATTCCTGTCTGACCTGCCCTGGGTGATCCTGCTTTGGCAGAGGGGTTGGACTCGATGATCTCTTGAGGTCCCTTCCAACCCCGAACATTCTATGATTCTATGATTATAATATTGCTGACTCCAGTAGACTACAACTGCTATTATCACAAGCAGATTTTTCAGCCATGTCCAATTTGGCAGCCATGAGCTATGTGCCACAGTTCTTCAAAGCCCCAGGATGTATTGTCCTTGGTAACCCAATGCAAGACCTTTATTTGTTCCCAAATTTCTGCCAAATCTGTGGAAATCCCACCGCTTCGATCTACATATACACAACAGCTTGTGTTAATTACAGTACAGACACCCCCTTGTGAAGCCAGTAAAAAGTCAAGGGCCATTCGATTTCGTAATACTACTTGAGACAAACTGGACGCTTCAATTTGTAATGCCTGTATAGCATCCATAGTTTTGTTTTCTATATTCTCAGTCACAGTGGATACGTTTACAATTGCCTTTTCCAATTTGCTTACTCCAAGCCAAGGAAGGAACCAACTAACAAAGTTGTGGAATGTAAAAGGATGGTCTGCTATAGCATTGTCAGTTCTTTTGGTTCGTTTAAGGAAGGTTCTCACCCATCCATTATGCTCGTTTAACTTATTAACTATTGTTATGTCAGGAACCAAGGCTGTCAATGTGCATGTCCCTGACCAACCTGGAGGTAAGGCTTTGCGTGCCAAGCTTCCACATAACTAGTACCATCCTTTACCTTTTGGGACGTTCTGATATCCATCTTGATTTTTCTTAGTTTGAAGTTGCATTGCCCAGCCACAATTTGGATAGTGTCCTACTGAAATATTACCAGAGTTAGCAGTTTTATTGGTAGTTACACATTTAACATCCATAATGTTTCGATTTATTGCCTCATGGACTCGAAGGTTAGTATTACTCAAATTTGTATATTTTGGATTCATCCACAGATCGTTCCAATTTGTTCCAAAAGGAATGGGGATCCCTATCAAAGGCCACCCTTTAGCACTGTGTTCCAGAAGGTGGGTACAGATCCAACAGTTAGTTTTGTTAAGAACTCATGTAAGATTTTGGACCAGCATCAAATGTAAATTTTGGTCCCAATGAGTTTTCCCAGCTCGACTCAAGGCCATTGTAATTGTCATGGACCAAACATAAAACTCCATCATGATCTTTCCAATTTCAATTGGAGACAGTTGCTTCACTGCCCACAGAGTGTGAGCCACCTTAATCCTTGAATAATGAATCCACGGGCCCTTGCCTCAAACCTTGACTGCTGTATAGATAGTTGACAAGACTTGAAATGGTCCCTTCCAGTTCTATGTCAGAGGTTCAGTGCTCCATGGTTTGACGTAGACCAAATCTCCAGACTGGAAAGGATGCGCTGCTGTGTCAGGCTCCAAAGGTCTATTTGCTGCGACGTACTTGTGAAGTTCCTGTAAAGTATTTCCTAAAGACGTCAAATAAGTTTGAAAATTCAGTTCTCCCATTATATGAGCGGCACATGGCCAGGTGGAGCCTGGTACGGTCGTCCATATAACAATTCATATGGACTCAAACTGCCCTTTCCACAGGTCTGGATTCTAACCCTTAGTAGTGCTAAGTTTAGGGCCTGTATCCAGGTCATAGATGTTTTGTGACAAATTTTCCCAAGTTGCTGTTTGATGGTGTAATTCATTCGCTCCACTCTAGCGCTGGATCGTGGTCTATAGGAGGTATGGTAGTCCCAGACTAGGGACAGAGCCTTGCTACGCCGTTTCACCATTCCTGCAATGAAGTGAGGCCCATTATCCGATGACACACCCAAAGGTACACCAAATAGTCGGACGATTTCTCTTAGCATAATTTTAATTACCTCTTTTACCTTCTCCCCATCCTCAAGCTTGTACAGTGGCCACCACTGATTACAATATGTAGAGTGGGTTTTGTCACGCTTGTCCCAGCTCTACCCTCTAGCTGCTTCCAATGTCTTAATACACAATCTAATGCAGATTTAATCCGAACTTCCCCTTCAGGTTTCACTATATCCTTAGACAGTCCCAATTCCATCCTAACTAACTCCCTGAAAACACAAACATTACAATGTAAGATTATATCAATTGATACACAAAACAATATACCAAACCAATAACTGTCATCAATGACAGTAATCCAGTGAACAAAGCACAATTTTCAGAAGCCAAATTGCTGCGACCAAACGGGGGACACCGAAACAATAATTCTAATCAATACTCGTAATCCAGTGAACAGAGCACAATTTTGAGAAACTGAATTGTAGTTTATATGACTACTTATGGAGGATTCAGCCCACTCACGAGATGGAGAAATACTAACTGCACAAAGGTAACAAAGAGAGTGAATTAGTCATGCTAATGGAAAATAATGAGAAGTAGCAGAGTGAAGGAAAACTGCAAACCTAACATGCTCTGCATAAGGTTAATGGAAGTGTATGATGGATATTACAGTACATCTTAGATAATGGAATACAAAATTATGTAACTGAAGATTCAGAACCAGGACTAAACATGGAGCCTCACCTTTCTCTTTCATGCTTTTGACTGGTTTTGTGCGCACCTGAATACTGATACCGGATACAAAAAAATTCTTCTTTGGACAGAAAATAGATACATTCATCTTCGCAGTCTTACTAAGAGAATGGGCTTAGATTTAGTAGATGCAAGTTAATGTCGCGCTTGCATCAACCCCTACAAATGTACAGGAAATGTGTACATTTTCTCTTCGGACTGGATGCTTGCTTATTGTTACTTTTATATTATTAACTATCCACTAACATCACAAGCTCAGAGTGAATACATTCAAAAGCAGGGAAGGCCATTTCTAATAACTGCACAAACTCTTGGGCTCTGGATAAAGGAAGGACTGGATGTCTGGATCCTCTCCACACTACTGACTCATCGCCTTGTGGCCTATCACACCCAGAAGAATTGCACTTACCTGCCTGCAGCCTCCTTCCCACACCATAGCACTGCCAAGAACACAGTATCGTGGAAGGCAGAGAAGCCCAAGGGGCTCTTTGCAATTGTGAAATCCTAGAGAAACTGCAATGAAAATGATAGCAGCTGATTTGTGAAGCCAGCCACATTTCCCCAGTGAACAAGGTAGTGAATACCCACTCACAGCCACAGCATTTGAACATCCAGTCATATAGGGACTGCATTTTAAGGCAGGAGAATCTTGATTGTTTGGTCCGCTGGAGAAGGACTAGATCTTTTTTTCAGAAGAACTTTTTACATTGTATGCACACACAGTATACAGACCTCTCAGAAAATTGTCCCAAACATTAGTCCTCTCAAACATGCTTAGGCTTTTCCAATATCTGACTCATGAGCTATTTTTGGGACAAATCCAGGTGCTGGAATAAGACCAAAGTTAGAAGCAAAACACCCAAGTTCCCTGTACCATCAGTGGAGCTATGGCTCTCCAGATTGTAGTTGAACTGGATCATCCAAAAACATCTGATCTTGATATGAATAGTCCGTATGATGAATAATTTACATATATTTGGGTAACAATTGCCAGTATCTGATTGCCTCGGGGTTAAAAAGTATAGAATAAAATCATACTCTAAACACACTGCCAATGGATAACTCATAAATGCATTATAACCAGTAAAGAATTTTGTTTCATGGTATTCCCAATAGACATGCTACATGTGTAATTATTCGTCTTTTGAAGCCATACAGAAAAAGCATTGTTAAAAACATAGTTGATTTTCAGTGTTGTTAAGTTTTGACAGTCTAACTTGAGCTTGCCTAATTCATTGAGTACTTCAGTTGTCAATGACTTGGCTGGAGATGTGGATACTACCCATTTCTGCAGATCAGAGCCACAGTGCCTGTGTATGCTCAGCAAGGAAGAGAAAATCAGGAAGTGAAAATATTCTTAAAACACTAGTTAAGTGCCAGGATCATCACTTTGCATGAAGTCAGTGGCAATTAAATTTCCAGACTCGGGTTGCTGTCCTTCTGCCCCTATGGGCTGCTTAGAAGACCTCTCCTAGAGACCCTTCCTTCCTGCTCTGCCTCAGCATGACCCACAAGTGGTCCCTTATCCCCGGGGACAGTGGGAACGGGCTCACATAATAAACATCTTCCACCTACTGGTGCCAAGGGCAGCTTGCATCAGCTGCTGTACCTATATTTTGTGAATGCTTACAAGTCCCGCACTGCAAGAAGGATCTGGAGGTGCTGGAGCAGGTCCAGAGGAGAGTGACGGGACNCAGAATAATAGAATAACTGAGGCTAGAAAAGGCGAGAGCGAGCAGCTCGAAGGCAGGGGATATACCTTCCCCCCCAAGCTAATAAATCCGGGAGCTTCACACATTCCGCCTTGCCCATCATTCCAGCCCAGCTCCTCAGCCCAGCGGAGCTGCCGCCTCCCGCACTCGGGGCTTTGCGGCACAGGGAGCGGGGCCCAGGCTCGGGGGCAGCCCCTGCCCTGCCCTGCCCCGTGTCCGGAGCACCAAGGATGGAGGATGGCCGCTCCTTATACCCCCTGCGGCCACTGCCCCTTCCCCTGGGCACGCCCGGTACCTTCCGCCGGCCGCCGGCCCCTGCCGAGGTACTCACCGCGCCCAGCCCCTGCTGGGGTGGCAGCGACGTCCACCTGCCTCCGGCTCCCCTCAGCCTCCAGCTCAGCCTCGGGCTTTATTTTCCTGGCACCGATCTCGGGCCTCTCGCCGTGCCCTTGCGCCGTCTTGTCTCCATCCCCTGCAATTTGAAATCTCCACGGTCTTTTCATTCGTGCGGTACCGGCTAATTCTGGTTTGGCGGAGGAGATCTGCAATCCCCTCACATGCACACTCTTGTGGCCGAACGGAGTTTGCTGCTGCATAGGGTTTGTCGCTGGGATTTTATATCTGAGAGAGTTAGAAGGTATAATACAGTAAAAGCAGCCAGTGCTGTGAGAAACAGAGAAAAAAAATTCTTCACAAAAACCCTTAGGATAGACATACTCTAAAGCACATTTATTTAGCGTCCTTGCAAGAGTGGGTGTCCCAGGCAGTGGACACACCTAATGGACACAAACTTCACCTTTTTATCCCCTATTCCCATCCGCAGGTTCCCTCCCGTGTTTCCCCGTTGGTTGGGTACTACAAGGTTTACAGCCCATCCGAGGCACCTAAGCAGCTTATACAAAGTTTTCAGCCTATGCAAAATGTCTAAGCAACTTATATAAAATTCCCCCTTGTATTATTATTTCATATAAATCCAAACCTCCCCCTTACCTACTTATTTCCTTTGATCTAAGAAGTTTTCTATTCTGGATGAGTTCCTGTGTGACTTCATCTAGGTGATCCAGCTCTGGCAATGGGGGGATTGGACTGGATGATCTTTCGAGGTCCCTTCCAATCCCTAACAATCTGTGAATCTGTGATGCTGTGATGTATACTTATCTTAGCCATAATTCAGCCCTTCCTCATCAATATGTCTTCATCCTTATCGGTTAAAAATAGCAGCTTGGCATCTACTCTTAATTGGCCAGCAATAATTCAGCATCTCTTCTTAATTGGTGACATGGTCCTGCAAATATCTCAACACATCTCTTCTTAGTTGGTAACATGGTCCTGCAAAGAACATCTCCTTCTTACCAAGGACACCAGCAGGTTGCAACTTAATTGGTGACACGGTCTTGCAAATAACTCAACACATCTTTCTTACCAAGGACGCCAGCTGGTTGGAACTCAATACTCCTTTCTTATCGATGGCACTAGTCAGTCATAACTCAATACTCTTTCCTTATCAATAATGCCAGGTGTTTCCAGCTGTTTTATACTGCAAAAGCAGCATTTCTTCTCCTACAGTACCAAGAATTTAATGGGTGATGTATTACGTTTACTTCAGAGAAGATGGTTGAATTTATGTAGCCACCCACATACTTTTAAGTCCTTCAGGTGTGGCAGCAGCAGCAAACCTGGGTTTCCAGGTCGTAGATGAAGAAGCTAGTGGGAAAACGGATGTTCTGCGACTCCTTATAGTTATTTCCCTGCTTCAGAAAGTCATAGCACAGGAGAAATGCCACTTGCTCACAAACCAAAGGAAATTGTGATAAACCAATCCTTTTTTATTTAATTTCAGCCTTGTACATTAGCAATCCAAGTTGCATATGGAGAAAGCAAAAGAAACCATCTCATAGAAAAAAATCCTACTAGTCGTAAGTGCTATTGGAACACTAACGTGTTTTGCACATGATGATATCTCACTTTTCTGGTTTAAAAGGTGTGAGCGTAAGGGTGTGGTTGCACTTGGTTAAACATCAGCAGTGCAGTACGAGGAGAAAGAACTCAGGGGCCCTCTGATATGACTCACAGTTGCATTGCAGTCAGTTGCTCCTCAGGGACAAACCTGTGCATGTAAGAAATCTCAGGCCGTTCAGTGACAAGTGTGTGACTTGGTTGTCTGTTGCACCTGTTGCAAATATACCAAATTAACCACGATTTTCCAGGAGGGTTAAATTAGCACTCAAGTAGTTAATGTAAGTTAAAGTGTTGCCTTTGACGGTACCAGGGTTTAGTCCTTCAGTCTATGTCTTTCAAATCACAGTATTAATCTGTGCGCAGCAGCTTTCTACATTTTCACTCTTGAAATATTTTTACTCCAGTGGGTATGAGGTAAATGTTTTGCATATGTCTTGTCTAAATCAATACATTTGTTTTTACTGCAGCTGAAGCATAGTATTTTAAGTACATTGCGAGCTTTGCTGTGTCATTTGCTTTATGCTTGACAGGCACTTAGGTCAAAAAGAATCTCCTGATCTGTAAACATTTTGAAAATATTATATAAAGAAGTATTTGTGCTTGTAAGCTTTAAGTTCACCTGAGATGGATTGGAACTGTGTGATTTTTTTCTGTTCCTCCTCTTACTCTCTGTAGCACTACTGCCAAACTGTTGCTTTTTTGGATAAACAATTAATGAAATGCAGCTTTTGTGAAATATTAACATCTACATTTTAATAACTTGATGTGTATAAAATCCCAAAGCAATATCATTTCAGACAAGGGATTTTTAAACGCAAGAGCTACAATAATATTTTGGATACGAGAATGAATATCATGAATAGGAGAACAGAGCAAATAAACAATTGCAGTAAAATGTAGTAAATAGAAGTAAAAATTAAATAATTAATTGAGCCACGGTTGATCGTTCATATGAAATTAAATTCTCTGTTCATCGTGCAGTCCTAATGATTGCAGGAAGTAACCTTGCAGCAATGAAATTTTGCATTTCAGGGAGTTAATATTTTAGGGATTACCTAGCATTTGGTCATATAATGGACTAAACTGTTGGTTTGGGGTTTTTTTCCAAAATTTGACATGATTGCTTTAGATGATGTAGAATCCAATTGTTTTCAGAATTTGCCTAGCAACAAAGCATGCTCTCTCTCCCTCTAGTGGAGGATAATAGAATAGTTTTCTTTCCGTTTTTACATGTATAAATCATCCAATAATAGCATCAGACTGTGGAAGCTTTTCTGAACAAGAATACATCATAATTTGTGTTTAATGTCTAACATAAATGTTATATATGACTAGCAGTGTAATAGACATATTCTCATATTAATAGTTTTTCTGCAAGTGCACCAGTTGCAAAGTGATCCTTAATGATATGAATTGTAAAATATTCGTGTGTAAACATTTACAGATATCTAGGCACATTTTCGAATAACAATAAAGGCCCAGCAGTTAAGATTTAAAATAACTGATAATCTCAAAAGTCAAATACAGAGTGTGTAATGTTGAACACAGGAACAGCTTGCATGTTGGTATTTGCCTGATTTATACTCACTTCGTGCCTAAATAATCCACTTTTTGTTTTAATTCACATGTTTTCGGCATTTGTGGTGTTCAGCTTAAGAGAAGAAGGAGACTGCCACAATAGTTGGATGCAATGTGTATCCATCTCTGTCAAAATTAGATGTTACAGTCTACTGTTCTGTTTCAGTCTCCTCATAATCTTTTACTGATTAAATAAGATCAGCCTACAATCACTCCACTTCTAATTTCCAAAATATAAGAAGAGCGTTGCTTCTTGGCTAGATTCCTGTTACTGTTTTCAGCGGAAAGTTTGTTTTCCTATGCTGCTGCTGAGCTTCTTTTTAGTATATTTTTCTACTTTGTGTTTTTATTTTTTTCACTTCCTCTGTTAGTATTTTTCTTTCCCTCGCTGGTTGCCATGCCAAGCTTCACGCAAGTAGGTGGAGATGCTCTCAGTTCAAGGGAATTCGAAACACGAGGAGCATGTGGGTAATTTCACAGTGTTCAGCTTTTGGGGAAAGGAGCTTTCTCCACATGCAGGTCACTGCTTTGCACTAAGGGTGTTACTGTGAGCATTTTAGTTCAAATTAATTTGAGTTTGTGTATTTGCTGTTCTTACCAAGTCACTAAAGGGTCAAAAAGCTACTTGACATAGTAGGGTGACAGTTCCGAGTTGCCACTGTCTCACTCAAGTACCAGCAGAAAGCTGGTCTCTTAGCAAGAAGGAAAAGCTTTTATTTTCTTGTAGGGAGGAGTGACTCCAAGGACTGTGGTACTTGAGTTGTAATTGGCGTAAGTAGCACAGGAACGTAAAGAGTGGGGTGAAACAGCGTGCTAAGAGATGATACAGAAGAGATGGGGGAATATTCTTCAAAGATGCCACTATGGCTTTCTGATTATCTGTGCCTGAAAATCTCCTCTAGCATGAAAAAGAGAGGTAATGGAGGGACAGAGGGATGCAAAAGTGCTGCTCTGGCTGCCACAGCAGCTCTGCGCTTCCATCCAGATTGAGATAGGCCGATGTAAATGCATGCCAGGTTTTGGAATTTGAGAGACTATTTATAGGTCAGTTTTTGTGGTGTTTTATGGTGGGTGACAGAGAACAAAAAGCAGTGGAGTGAAGTGTGAAAGGGACATTTGTCCACTCACTGTTCATATTATCAAATGGTGAAAGAGAAGATTGCTGGCCAAGATAATGTAGTAATGTTATCACACAAACCAGTATATTCGGTATAAAAAGGAAGCCAAAACAGCTGGTAAATGTTGTGGGCTTTTTTTCCCAAGAACTGGAAGTGTTGAAAGAGACTGGCATGATACTTGG
>WEIS01049461.1:0-70806 GCA_013389965.1 Todus mexicanus
TAGTATCTGGGAAGAATGATGGCTGCATAGCCCTCTCAGCCCTTTGCTGAGAAGACAGGTGGAATATGGACCCTGTCTGCAGGAAAATATCCCTCTGCTCCCCCTCCTTGTCTCACAGAAGTTCCATCATCTTCTGTCAAGAGCGCTGTTTTGGCTGGTAGCCTGGCTGGCATTGTCAGTGATCATGTGAATTGACATACCACTTGAACCTAAGTGAAGATGACTTATTTCATGTGAGATCCAACAGCTGTTGGGCGTTGGGCTGTGATCGGTGGCAGAAAGATTCTGTGTGCCAATACCAGACTGGCAAAGAAGCATTCCTTTTTGACCAGAACTAGCAAATAATTTCAGTAAAAATGCACTGTGGGGAAGACATTAGCAACAATGATATTTTATGTTTTCTTCTGCCTTAGCTGATCATGCACTATGAATTCCTTTTTGTTCTTGTACCTTTTTACAGTTTACCTGCTCATAAAATGCCACATGAAGTAACAGTTGTAAATTTGCCATTGCTTTTGTATTCTATTCATTCATTTGATAGCTACCACAGTGTTTATTATCCCTAGCTTTTTCTAACAAGGCTGAAATCTAGCAGCTGTAGAGTCACCTCCCAAAGCTTTAGCGCTTGGGAGAAGTCATAACCATGGGCCTACCTGTGTCTTTTGGGTAGAAGATAAGGCAGATGGAAGAAGAAGACAATATTTAACATTTAGCCCACCAAGTCATTACTGCCATAAAAAGTAATCATTACTTAAAGTGTCTTGGTTTAGATGTGACTTAGTTTTGCATTTCTATCTTAAAGGCAGAGTCTGTGCAACATCATCACTTCACCATGGCTGCGTTGGTGAGCTCAGCATCAGTATGATGATGGGTGTTGTGGTAGCACCTAATGGGCAGCACTGTGATATGGTTGTACCTGTTACTGATACAATGGGAGTGGGAGACACTAACACGTGGGCACATGTATACGTGCATCCTGCCCTTATGAGACTAACAGAGGAAATACGGGCAAAAGGGGGTATTAATCCTGATTTAGCAAGTGGAGTTCTGCTAGAGAATACCAGCTACTAGTGAACTTTCATTAAAGGTTTTGTTAAGCTAAGTTTCAGCAGAACTCAGGAAGATGGGGGGACCTCTGTACTCATCTAACCCAGACTCCTTCTTGAGCTCCAGTGCGTGCTAAACAGCTGAAGCTTTCCAGCTTTGAGTCTGAAGTGCACTCAAGCTGGTGGACTCCTGTTACATCTTAATGTATGTCACCTGCTTAGACAACCAGTCTCCCTTTACTGATGGGCAGTATTTAGCTAGTGGACATGGGTTAGAGATGGAACAGACAGGCAGAAATGGGAGCATCGACCCTCGTTCCTTGAAGAGCTGATTCTGCAGGCAGTGAAGTCTGCTAGTGTTTTCTTAGACTTGGGTGCAATGCAAGGAAAATATTTTTAATGCCTGTATCGGAACTGTGTTATAGATTAAGTTGTACCAAACAAACTACAAATCTGATTCCCATTCACACATATCGATGTACAGCACACCCTAGCAGTACTGCAAAATAACGCATAGCACATATGTTACTTGCTCTTAAGTCCCACAATCGATGTGGGCGCATGCTGCTGCAGCAAAGGGCCTCTGTACTATCAGTACAACAACAAAGTAGTTTCTTTTGGAGATAAGGAGATGAGAAAGGCTTCCTTATGTTGGGACACTGTATTTCCTCGTGTTACTCAGTTACCTTGGTGAGAGGGAACCCAAAAGTTCTTCATCCAGGCACCACTTCTTTTTAATGCTGCCAGTTTCGGCCTGTCTGCTTAGCGGTGCTTCCCATCACCTCCAGTGAAAGAAAGGCTGTCGGCTGT
Source organism: Todus mexicanus (assembly GCA_013389965.1). Taxonomy (NCBI): domain Eukaryota; kingdom Metazoa; phylum Chordata; class Aves; order Coraciiformes; family Todidae; genus Todus; species Todus mexicanus. Next base: position 1,857 of record WEIS01049461.1, read on the forward strand.
ACCATCACCAGCCAGGGGGTGCACTCACTGCAACTGCATTACTGCTGCATAATGATGTGCTTGGAACTGAGAAGTGACTCAATGACAGTATGAATGGTAGTAGAGGGAAGGAGAATTGTAGTCTCACATCTCAGATGCTGCTGACAACATTTGATACTGTTTCCTCTTCCCTAGTATGTGCCCAAGGATCTCCTCCCAGTTTACAGGGACAAAGTTGTACCTGTTGCTGATATAATTACTCCGAACCAGTTTGAAGCTGAGTAAGTACTTACTTCCTTTTATAGCCAAATAAACTTGCAGATAAAGCAGGGGGAGGCTGATACCTCTTTTGTTACTTGTCTCAATACAGTGTCATATGTATGTGGGGGTTTTTAGCTATTATTTCAAAGGCTGCTTTTCAGCAAACCTCCAGCTGTTTCATGTTCAATAAAAAATATGGGAGTTACGTGAGGAAAAGATCACTCTTGTTTTTGCCAGTCTCTCATTTTTGTTATTGAATCTTGTTATCTCAAGAGGCTTGTATCTAGGGCAGGTTGGAAAAATACCTCTCTTCCCTTCCCTATCCTTACCCATTCCTAGGAAAATTTTTATTATATGTCAGAATATCGGAACTGAAATATTTTCACTCAACTCCCTAGATTCAGAAATACCACCATGGCAATTCAGAAATACCACCGTGGCAGCATCTCATAAGAGTTAAGAATTCAAATATCTCTTGCCTGTCCTGTCTACATAATTGTTGCTCTTTGGTCAGGAGATAATCTGCTGTGATACATCACAGGCTGGGCCCTTAAAGGGGAGGGGACGACAGCTACATGGGAGATGGAGAGATCCCACTTGTGAGGGAATTTTATGATACAAAGATCTGTTTCTACAGGAGGCAGGTTAGGACTCATGTGAGTCCACTTCAGAAGCACTGTGTATCTGTGCACATACATTTTAAAGACAGCGGTCTGATAAAGCAGACCATGTAGGTACAAACTGTTTAGGCCTGTAAGGTGCAGTCCAAGCTTTTCTTCTTTCAAAGAGTAAACTAAGCAGTCATTGCCTGGAGAACTTGTGCTCTTCTAAGATTTCTCTTTCATTCTCAGGTTACTCACGGGCAGGAAGATTCACACAGAAAAAGAAGCTCTAGAGGTAAGTAGGCAAGGGGTAGGATGTGTAAGATGTCTTGCTGTATTCCTGCCTGCAGTGCTGCAGTTTGCATTTGTCTTTAACCTTGAAGTGGCTTTGGCCTCTGTCCTTTCTCTCCGCTTACTATTAAAGCTTGTACACTGCAGGAGCAAAACACTTCCCGTTGTAGTGTCAGGCTCCTGAAGAAAATTCCTGAAAGAACTACAGAAAAAAGCATTACAGTGGTAATGAGTAGATCTCTGTGAGCTAGTTCTCCTGCAGTGTAGCACCAGCACACATGGCAAGTAACCACATGCTGTCAGTGCTGTGGAAATAAGCTGGATGGGGTGGAAACCCCGGGTGACCCCGGGTGTTAGAAACGTGCATGAGTTGCTCCCTCTGCTGTCCGCATCTGCGTCGTGCAGGAGCAGTGCCGAGTGCTAGAACAGGCACTTCTGGTTCTCTCAGACAGCCTGGTTGCAAGTAAAGGAACTTACTAGCAAGCTCTTGCAACGATTGATTCAATACACTCTGAATCTCTTCCTAACAGTGTTTACTGGTGCTCTGTTTCTCTTCCTTAAAAGGAGATGAGACTTGCATTGCAAAAGGTTAGATTGAGTAGATGAGAAACTAGACTGGGAGTGATGGCCTTCACTTATGTCCTGGTGAAAGGCAGATCCCCAGCATTGATAGCTGCTGTCATTGCCGTACAGGGATGATAGATGGTCTGCAAATATACTGCATTCATGTGTAAGGATTTAGCCTTTTACACAAGCCGAAAGAAAAAGCTGCAGGGCTTGGTGATGGAGGTCAAAAATAGGAGTATGGTTTTACTGGTGTCTTGAGAAGGGTTAAGCAATTGGTTTTGTTGACTAGTTAAGTTCTTTCAGTAATGGACAGATGTTATTTATTCCTGTTTGGCTTTGAACTTCAAAGGATCACAACATTTTTAAACAAATAGCAGCTGTGATGGCACCCTGGAGAGGAGCTGGGGTCTGTCAACCCAAATGTTTGTTGTTCTTTTTCTCCAGCAACTTTACGCAGCATGGGTTGCTTACCATCTCTTCAGGGCAGGAAGCATCTCCAAAGATCTCAGCTCTTTTAATTTCCACCCCTCAGACCCCCTTAAGTTTTACATTGCTCCACAGTGCTGGGTGAGGGTGATGAGCTGTGCTTCATGCCACTAGCTGCTAACTACAACTCAGTTCTTAAATTCTCATCCTCACCAACGGAACCACAGTCTTGAGAGCAACACTATTAGCTGAGCAACCATTAGTTTTAGGTTTGCTAAACGATTTTACAAGTTAGTTTTCTGACAGTCTGTCTGATTCATGTAATAGCTCTTATTTGGGTTTTAAAAAATCTCTTCTAAGGAGATGGAATTATGCTTAGGAATGGAAAAATATTAAAAATAGTTACTTGCAGGATATTACATTTTAATCTGTCTCCCCAGCTGCATGTCATATATAGGTCTATCCTGAGTAATAATCCATGCTGGAATTTGTCCCCCTTGGAGGTGATAGGAAATCTGGCGTCAATTTCCATGGTGACATGCTTTCATTCATTTCTTCGCCAAGACTAGTGATGACCGTATAGTCTTCTAACATAAAATTAAATATGATGTAATTTTTATGTGGAAGGGGCTAAGTCCCACAACTAGAAATACCGGTGATTGGGTTCGTGGTGAATTGTGACTGAGAAATGCAATTGAGTTTAATGTTACTTCAGAGGTGGATTGTGTCAGCATACGCTGGTGGATTTACTGCGTCTTTAAAACCCATCCGATGTCTATGCAAAGAGGTCTGACAGATGAAGAAACTTGGAGGCTTAGACAAGAAAGAAAAGCAACAGCGAATTAAAAGATAGCAGAAATAAATCCTTATCATTCAACTGCTCATGAGTCATAGCTAGTCTGAGAGGATTTTTAGTTTAACTCTTCTGGGAGAATTAATATTTTATCTGTGTTTTATACTAAACTCATTATTGAAGTCACTTGTTCTGTAAAATTAAAATCACTTCTGTAGAAACCAATAGTGATGACAGAAGTAGAGTATTAATGAGTGTAAGACGCAGAGTGGAAATACACCTACAAAGGTACGTAATTTACAGGTGTAATTTGGGGTTTGAAACAGAATGAGAAAAGATTGAGGCATACACACTTGTGCCTCTGCTTTGACTCTTCAGCTCTTCATTTTTGTGAGCTCTTACAGTAGCAGGTAAATAACGCTTCATGACTTGCACTTACTGGCTTTCTAGCAAGTGTTTCAAGATGCCAGCTCAGGTACACGTGTCTGTGTGCTTGTTCCCTTATTCTTCTGATAATGTGTTCTGAAAAGTTGATGCAGGCAAACATTCTGATCACAGCTGAAACAGGTCAGTTTTTCCAGAGGAGCATCCAAAGATAATACAAACAGAGATGCTTGTGTATTTTAACAAGTGCGTACATTTAAATACGGATGTTTTGATTCCCCTATTGCAACTCAGTCCTCCTGATTCAAGTGAATTCTTTGAATAGAAACTTTTTTCTCTTTACAAAAGATGCCAAAATAAGGTGCTTATCAAAACCCCTCAGTACAATGAATGATGCAAGGTTTAATCAACACATTGCAGTCACTGATTTCTGCCTTTCTGCACATGGAAAGGTGATGGATATGCTCCATGCCATGGGACCAGAGACTGTGGTGATCACAAGCTCAGATCTACAGGCACCTCTAGGAAATGACTACCTAATTGCTTTGGGAAGCCACAGGAAAAGTAAGTTATGAATTCCTTTGTTAAGCTGTGTTTTCTTTTAACCTATTCTGTGCTATCAGTTACTGTTGAAAGTAGTAGTTTCATCATACCCATCTGTAGGGCATGGAAGGCACTTAGATCCATCCTACAGCAATATAAGTAGTAAAATGGGACTGCTTCATGAGGGAACACAAGCTGGGAGCTGAGCACAGTCATAGCACAGGCAGAGTCCTGCCCTCACCAACAGTGTACAGGCCCACAGTATCTGAATAAGGTGAGCAGAACAGGGATGGTGATGGTGGACAGGTCCCATTGATGGTCCAGTGGTCATCAGAGAAAGGTGAAACAAGCCAGGTCCAAGTTTAATCCGGAAATGCCAATCAGTAAGTCAGGAAAGCAGAGCTGTGCACAGCTACACCTACAACATAGCTCAAGCAAGGATGCTTGCACCCAGGCCTGAGCTTCTGTGCAGCTCTTGAGCAGGTGGGCAGAAGGTGCATGGGTGGATGATGTCCTGGGTGAGGTTGATCAGGGCTGTTAAAGCCCCTGGTAATGGCCCTGGTGAGCAGTAGCAGTGTGAAACAGGAACTTTCAATATTTTGAATGCTTTTATGAAAAGTTACACTGTCCTATTAGCAAGTTGATGATAGGTTATAAAATGTCCTTATGCTTCTTCTGTATGCTCTTTACGGCCACGAAGATTCACTGGACTGTTGCAGGATGTTTTCACCTGAAAGGGGCATGGTTATGTGGGATGGTGCATGGTCTTTTTTTGTTCATCTAAGGGATCTGAATGTGAGCATCACATTCTGGACTGCAAAGAGGATGAAAAAGTTCTGATATTTAAAACAGATTGCACTAAGAAGCAGTTGGTGGGTCTTAGCACTCAGTACCTGCCAGGTCTGGAATAAGTCTGGTCATTCCAATAGTGACTACAATATGACACATGAATCAGATATTCTCTGCTGATGTCTACAGCTGCTCCTGGCATTCATACTACCCAGAGATACTCTAGATGATGGTTTGCGATGCCCCATCTAGGGTTCAACAGTCTCCATAAATCTGCAGTTTCCTGAGCAAGCTGCCGCTGCTAAATGAAAGTAGGTGGCTGTCAGTCCTTCATGAAAATGAAGGTGCTAGTTACCTTCTCCCTGTTAAATGAAGTATATACAGTATGTAAATTGTAAAAGCTATCCCTGCTCAGCAGTTTTGAAAGATTGCACCTTCTAAAAGAGCTGACACAAAGTTTACAATCCACCTTAGCACCTTTACGTTCCAAAAAACAAAGGACTTAAAATCTGGTGATCACTTTTAAATTATAGTAAATGCTGTTGTATTAGTTGCTGTGTCTGTTACTTAACTGTCTATCCATGTTATAGCTAAAGCAGATGGTACCAGGATAACACAAAGAATTCGAGTGGAGTCTCCAAAAGTGGATGCTGTCTTTGTTGGAACAGGAGACTTGTTTGCTGCTATGCTTCTGGCATGGACACATAAGCATCCAAACAATCTGAAGGTGTGGAAGAAGTTATTAATCTCTCTACAAGTTTAGACTATGATTCTTTCTGGTTTATTACTCTTAATTTATGATATTATTTAAAGACTCTCTTCTGTTTTGGCTTTTTTTCCTCACCTCAGAGGAAAAAAAAGCAGAGTTTCCCCTGCCAAGACATTTTAGCTAGTAGAGCTTTGGACAATGACATTTCAGTTACATGGATTTTGTAATTTTGCCAAATAAGATGTTGCTCTTTCTAGAGAGAGACTGCATGCATGTTTGTAATTATATTTTTTACCCTTACTTCATAATAAGTACTGAAAATAATTTATCAGATTTATTTTGCTGTTTTTTCCCTTACGTACATAGAGTCTTCAACACAGGTGTATGGTTTCTAGTACTGGGTTTGAGAATTAAGAGAGACTTTTTTTTTTTCCCCCAAACTCTACATTACACAGTTGTCATCCTGTTTGTGTCTTGCCAGTTATGTTTGCATTGTAATTGCAGTGTTTTAAAAATAATAATATTAAACTTGGCAGCTGAAATTTTACTAAAACCAGAATATATTGTGTTAATACAGGTGGCATGTGAAAAGACTGTGTCAGCCATGCAGCATGTTCTGCAAAGGACCATTAAGAGTGCAAAAGGTAATTCATTCAAACCTTGCTCCCTTGTTCTGTCTGGATTTGCATCAGAAGGAACGTTCTAAGAGCTTTCTGGGCTTCCTGACTAAAGGCAGCCCTCAGAACGGAAGCAGGCAGCGAATATAGAGAGCGAGAGCTTGGTAGTTTTGTCAGTGTGTGTTCCTTACTGTGTCATCCAAGCCTGGTTTTGACAATACCCGACTGTAGATGTCACTGTTGAGCTTGAAGTGGGACTACAGTCATGCTGACTGCGCTTGACTGCTTTGCAAAACAGTGGTGGAAGAACTTGAGGAAATGCTATTTGATGTGCAGGAGAGATTCTGTTTGAAGTGCAGCTTGCTCACTTTGCCTTTGAGTGCAAGTGTTTAGTATTGAGAGGGGTTTATCAACTAGTTGTAAACTGTCTGTTTGCTGTGTTGGCCATGTGAGAAGAGATTTTAGATGTTTTTTTCAGCTTCTATCTCCTTGGAGTTCCCATCCCATGTCTTTCAATTCCTGAGAGATCTGTGGGTCTCGGAGCATGTCTGTGTCACTTTTTAATTAGCAGCCAAGCTGTGTTTCTTTCCTGTGGAGAAGTGGAAAGCAGGGGTGACAGGAGATCACAGTACTGACCAGGATCTTCCACCTTGGAAGCCTTTAGCAGGGAGTAGTAAGGGAGATTGGGGAGGGGAGGAGAGCAGAAAAAATAGTGGGATAACAGAACAATGTAACCTTTCTTTTTGTACTGCTGGTTTTAATAACATTCTGATGTCATCTTTTTAGTACAAGCTGGAGAAGGAAACAAACCAAACTCAGCCCAGCTGGAACTGAGAATGGTCCAAAGCAAAAAGGACATAGAGAACCCAGAGATCATAGTGAAAGCCACCGTGTTATAAAGGCTGTACGTCTCCAATAACGCACAATGTATTGATGTCCTCATTTCTTTCCTGTAATTTGTAATATTTGCCTTAGATCTGTGACAGAAACCTGACTTTCATGAAATAGTGCCCAGCATAGGCAGATACCCACTCTCAAACATATGTGCTGGCCTTGCTCACTTTTAAAAACAAAACAGTTAGTGTGCATTGAAGCATATTACCAGGTATCAAAATGGCTGTCAAATTCACTTTGTCTGTGTAATTACCCAGGGCGAGAGAGTGCAATGTTCTGCCTTGCCAAAGACTTTAGATGTGAATTTGCTAACGGAATGCTTGACTGACTGGAAAATAGATTTCAAGATGGAATCTAGTGCCAATGGAGCTCTCTCCATGCTCCCTTTTCCTGGAGATATCTGGTTACCTACTCTGGTATTCAATATCTCAGCTGCTATGAAACTAAGCAAGGTTAAAACTACACACAAAATTCTGGTTGTGTGTAGGAGTACCTTGAAGATGTTTGGCATTTAAGTACTCTGAAGTGACCATGAAGTGTCATCCACGTTACTGATTCACTACTCCTGTCTCTTGTCCATGAACAGATGCACAGTTTCAGTTTTTGCAGGTACTGGCTGCTTATTTCTGATGTCGGTGATGTCCACATGACTTTCTTCCAAAAGCTGCTCCGGAAACATCTTCCTTGTTAAGATAATTATTCAGTAGCACTGATTAGAAGTCTGTAGTTCTACCTCTGAGGCCAGGTTTGATTCTTCGTTTAGTTTTTAGCTAAGGACAAACATTCTGTAAGGCAAAAGAGATAGCAGCTTTTACCTTGAAAGCTGGCTGCCCTAGTTTTTTCTTCATGGGTGGATGTATTTACAAACTACATAGGGTACTTCCACTTAACAATAGTGAGCACTATGGACGGGCTTATCAATGAAGCAATGTGGTAAAAGTACTATTTTCAGTTTAGTGCGGTTGAGTAAGTTACATAGGTTTACCAAATGCACTGAAACATCCAAATTAATATGTTGATAATATGTTGATAATGTCTCTGCAGCCTACAGTGATTAGAGATTACAAAAATGTGTTCTTATTAGTAATACTTCTTTATTTCAAAGTTCTGCTTTATAAGGCGTCAACATGGGATTCTTAATAATTTCAACATCCTACACTTCACAGCCACATATTATACCATTAGGGCAGAAATGCTGGCAGGGACTGACCGCTCATACTTGATCTCATTTCTCTACAGGACTGAGGTTCTCGCTTCTCCCAAGGTGAGGTCTAGTGTACTGTTATATCCAAATTCAGTTGATGGTCTTTATTTGTCTCAGACAGCCTAGGGTGATGATGGCATTTCTACTTGCACTGACATGAAACAGATTTTCATTAGAGGAAAAGGCTGAGTTTTTCTTGTTCACCTGAGCATGCTCAGGAACCTCACGCTTGTGTATCTCACAGATACTTTTCCTGCATCTTCCTCATCACGCCTTCCTAACAGATAGTGGCACTTGCATAGCTTGGGCGTCCCCAGAGCAGCTGATTTGGAGATAGCTTTGGACATTGAAGTCTTTACTTATCCCACCATTTTTATGGGTTTTCTGACATTGTTAAAGTTAATTGGTTTCACCTAGTAGAAGAGTAATTTGTCCTTAAAGTGAATTTGTAGCTGAATAGATTTTTTTTTTTGTAGAGTGAGATTTAATAATTAATACATTTCTGAAATCCTTCATTTTCAGTATCTCTGAAGCAAATGAAATTTAAGAGATTAACGTTTTGTAGTAAATGTAAGAGGCAAACTTCAGGCTTTCACTCTCAACAATTAATAATAATTTTACTTCCTTTCACTCATTTGGCATTAAATATGAAATAACTAATCCTATGACTTGAGAATTTTAAGGACAAAAAACCCCAACAGAAATGACCTACAAAACCTGACTCTACTGCCACACTTTTTAGTAAGCACTGCCATGAAGTAACTCGCTAGCAATAATAATTTTGGTGATGTGAACAGTTGCTAAAATTAGCGGTCAGTAACAGAGATGAGCTCATGGCTGATATCCAACACGTAAAAAGATGTGAACTGTCTTAGCAGTGTCTATAAATACCTGATGGGAAGCAGTGAAGAAGAAGGAGCCAGGTTGTTCTCAGTGGTGCCCCGCAGAGGAATAAGAGGCAGTGGACACAAAGCGAAATACGGGAAATTCCATTTAAATATGAAAAAAATACATAATTCACTGCGAAGCTGCTTAAGAATTGTCACAGACTGCCCAGAGAGGTTATGGAGTCTCCATCCTTGGAGGTATTAAAAACCTGACTGAACACGGCCCTGAGCAGCCTGCTCTAGGTGAACCTGCTTTAGCAGAAGGATTGAACGAGAAAATCTCCAGAGGTCCCTTCCAACCTCAACCATTCTGTGATTCTGTGAAGTACAATGAATTGCCTTTTTTTGCAGGACCTATATTTTTAAATTGATGCAGGTATGTGGTTATTTTTCTTCCTGAGACACAAACTTCCAGATAGGCTACGAAATAGCTCAGTATTCATAATTTTCCCCCTTTTTAGATAAACTGATTTTTGCTTGGGCAGTTGTGCCAGAAATACAGTTGCCTTTTTTGAGATAGTTGCTTTCAGCAAAGATATTTAAATACTGTAGCTGGTGATGCATTTCAACCATTGAACAGAAAAGGATTTATCTCTTTCTAGCACTGATTAAAGAAGTGCTGCATGACATATTCCAAACATAACTATGAGTTTATTTATCTTTTAAAATTAGACTACTTCATGTGGAAGTGATTAATCCCTACCATCCTCTTGGGAAGAAGGGATCAACATATTGAAGTTCCCTGCTTGTGCATACCATGGTCAACTTTGTGCCACCTCACCCTGCTGTATCTGGTTTTCAGCCTCTATGGATCACATAGAAAAATCTTAAGATGGCCGAGTTTTGAGACCTCTGCTGTGTCCCTCAGATTGCCAAGAACTAGGTGAATCTCAGGAGCGGTTCACATGTAAATGATGTTTGATATCTGCAGTCCCGTGGCTCCAGCACAGATGTTACCAGGGTCTGGAAGTGGCTCATGGTGCACTTTCTCCTATAGCCAGGGCCATGGGTTGCCCAGCACCCCCTGGACCAGCATTAGCTTCATTGCCAGTCGCATAACATGACCTGGGTTGGGAGCTGCATGGGGCCGAATTGAGAACCATATGGTGACCGTCCCTTCACTTGTGCAGTGCAAGATTGAGGTGCTTCAGTTCTTCACATCAGGGGATCAACAGGAGAGAGAAGCTCAAAATTGACCTTATATTTTATTTTTTTTAAGCAGTAATAAGTATGCACTGTCTAAATTTGCCATCAAAGAAACCCTCCCTGTTATAAGAATGTATTACAGAAAAGCTGTTTTAGTAAGTGTGAGGAATTGAGGGACTGGCAAGGGCTGGTTTTCTCTGAAANACCATCAAAGAAACCCTCCCTGTTGTAAGAATGTATTACAGAAAAGCCGTTTTAGTAAATGTGAGACAGCACAAAATTTTTTGACACTAAAAAAAGTAGACTTTCACAAGGGAATTGAGGGACGGGCAAGGGCTGGTTTTCTCTGAAATAAAGAGTCTTGGAATTTAGGAAAATTAAAGCTACCTTGCATACAGGATTTTATCTGTAAACTGCAAGGAACCATGCTCTTGCCAAAAAAGGGAAAGTGATATGTTTGTTGGAGCAGCTTATACCTGTCAGGTGTGATCTCCTCCCACTGTTTCAAGGAATGGATCAGTTCAGTAATTCACACCTTCCTTAGGATCTGTGACATGTCCATGTTTTAAAGTAAAAGGTTAATTATATTAATGTGCTCAGCTGGCAAAAGTTCGTATTTGCAGTAGCTGGATTCTGTAGAAATGAACTGCTTCCGCTTCAGACCCTGGGAGTTGCCCGTGTGCTATCTGTTTTAAACTTCAAATGACCTGATCTAAATTACTAGGTCAGGTTTATGTCTTCAGTGAAGAATTGGGCTTAACTTCTTTTGCCAGGAGCAAGCATCAGAAATTATCTGTAAATATATTCTGTAGCTAACATTTTTAGTCACAACAGGCTAACAGGTGTTTTTAAGTGTCAGTGTATACACACTGAATACTTGGATGCATTTTTATTCGTTCAGAGTTACACAAGGCTTTTTCATCATGTTGCAGAACAAACAGAAAGGCTGAGCACGGTTCTGTCCAATCTTTTATTTCCCCCCCTCTCTTCCTGCATATAATATCTGTATCTATTTCTGAGTTCCTACTGGCTTTCTAGTGCAGCTGGAAAGTGTCTCGGTATTAGACAGCTGCCCACTGTTTATGTAAGGGCTTGGAGGAGACTTAGCAGGGCTGTCTGATCCACTTGCAGATCCTTAGGTAACGAAAAATGGTTTGTCTAAACTAGTTTAGGTCCCGACTGATCACAGAAGAACAAGCACTTTAGCCCAGAGAGTGGAGTCAATAACTAATGGATAATCTTGCACAACCATCCTAACAGCATGAGAGGTGTCTGTAACTCGCCAGTCCAGCATTCACCCATTAGGGATTGCTAACTCTAGTGCCGCACGTATTCCCACATGTACGTGTGAAGTTAGCAGCAAAGGACGCTTCTCACGCCGAAGTACATGTACGCATGGCAGCGATGAATGCCATGTGTTTGTGTCCAGTTGACTTCCCCATCGTTCTTTCTTCTCGCTTCCTGGAAGTGGTTTGTGTTGGATCCCTTTTTTCTGGAACGACCTTTGCAGTGTGTGTGGTCAGCCATTTTGATTACTGCAAGTGCACTCATTTGCAGAGCCGTCGTGCCGGAGAGACCAAAAGTTGTTTACAAACGATCTACTCTATTCTGGGCCTGGATTAGTCTCTACGTGCTTAAAATTCCCACGTACCTCTTTGGGACACATGCATAAAGACATTGTGCTAAAATCAATGCTATCCACTCACGATATAGACATTTTTGAAATCTTCAGAATGGATTGTTAACGTTAATGTTTGTTTGCTGATTTTTATCATAAGTGGGAGAAATCAATAATCAATGTGTTATACAAAAGAATCAGAGGACCAAGGTTTCCAGCTACTCATACTGCCTTTTTGAGTATCTTCACTGTGTCTTGATTGGATGGTGTTAATTTGTTGCCTGAGACTGTTACGGTGATTGTATTGATTTATTTTATTTTAAATTATGTGGCAAGGAAGATTGTAATAAAAGCATCTACGTTTAATATACTGTGCACACAAACTGTTAGATCCTATTTTTGAATATGTTAATCATTTCAGAATTAAACAGAACAATAACAGTTTAATAGTCTTGCTGAATAAAGTGGATGTAATTAAAAGTTTCCTTAGTTATATCCTAGTCTAGAGAAAGGGTAGTTAATGGAAGAGCGCACATTTGGGGACTGTAATCATCTCATTGTAAGGTAGTAGGTATATGGAAGTGAGTAACATCCTTGTAGTCTTATTTATATATATTTTTTAAGAAGTTTCATGGGGAGACAACTGCTGGCATTCTGCACTACTGCTCTTGTCTGACTCTTACTTGCACTTGTAGGGTCCCTCTGTGTTGTGCTCTTTATTCCTGTGTACAAGGTGAGAAGAGGGGCTCAGAATAAGCAGCACAACTCATTTTGAGGTCTGTTTCCCAGACCTTCACAGAATTTTAATTTTACTGTGTAGGTTAGAGCATACAAGACTATGCAGTAGGAAACAGTTGTTTCTGCGTGCCAGAACAAGTGATTCTGTCAGCACTCCACAATCTGTCTCTATCGCAGTGTTTTGGAAGCGAAAGAGAGCAGGTATCCAGTTTAATGAGAGCGCTGGTTATTGGAGAAGGTGCTACGTCATTATGCTTATGCCCACTGGAGAAGTTTGGCTTATGTTTATATTAAAGAAAACCATCTCTCCCGAGCAAAAGTCCTTGACCATTTAAAGAGTACTTTTAGAAGCTGAGACACAAGCGTTACAAATTTTGATCACCCTGAAACCAAAATATTTATCCATAAATGGAAACACAACCCCGTCCTTTACATCCCATTGCAGCCTTATTGGCTCATTGACTAGTCATGCAACTCCTATTAGAATCACAGGGTAAGACTATGTGGAGAGCTGCTTTTCATGGAAGACATTTGCTTCTGGTGAGACCCTACTGCTGAATGGTTTTGTAGCTTTCTACGCATCCGTTAAAGACACATACCAGCCATGGAAACTAAGCTTTGAGATGTTCAATCACAACCCCCTAAGAAGGTCTTCTCTTTAAAGTAAATGGGTAAACCAGTGAGTTCGTACCTGCATGCAGGAGCAGATTTAAGGTAAATCAGAAATTGGTGTGTGCCCTAAGCACCGAGTGAAGGGCATTGAATGCAGAACACAAGGGAGCTGCTTCTCCAGGAAAGCCCAGCTAGTTCTCATATTTTCCAGAAGGGAAGAATGCAGTTTGGCTTTCAGCAGTGTAGGAAATCTCCCATCTGCTTCACCAGGAAACCAGTGCCAGGTGACAGCCCCAGCACCACAAGCCACCAGTTTGGTGCTTTTACTACTCCAGCAGCAGCGGACCTTGAGGCAAACGGGGTGCTCCGAAGTACGCTCCTAAATAAGCAGGCATTCCTGACTTAGTGCCTCCACAGTGCAATTATAATAGTAATAAATCGTCAATTTGCAGAGCGGTGAATAAGGCAGCATATTCTTGAGACAGAGAAAACCAGCAATATGAGAAGGCTGTGCCATATGTTACCACTGAAACCATGTGTACTCCTTACCTATTGCCCTTGTGGTTGCATTGCTGTGTAGAAAAATCTGTGTGTAGAAGAGCGTAATATACGTACTCTGTGTGTATGTGCGTGCGTGTATGTTGAAGCTTTCTTTGCAATGCGGTGGGGGTGGGATACAGAATTTGGGGGCTGGCTGTGTAGGCCTTCAGGATGTGAGCAGAAGGTCTTTAAAGAATTCTATTTTTATAGATTGTGCTGAAGCTTTGGGTCCCAGCCACACATAGCCTTTTCTTCCAGAAAAGTTAAATGGTTTGGAGAAGAGAGCCAGGTGGCTGTAATATAGTAGGGATAGTACAACCCCACCAGCCCTGGATAAACTGAATAACTTCATAAAAGATGCCTTTTTAAGTAATATTTTTTTAGTGCTGAATTGTTAAACAAAGAAATATTTATGAGCAAACTTTCTATGTACTTAAAAGTTTGTGTGGTGCTTTGTACTGACTAGGTGGACCTGTTATATGTTTACACATCTTAATGATTGTCCTCGAGGCGTATGTAGTGATTCAATGACTTCTATGCCAGAAAAACAATGAAGCTCCGTGTAACAGCAAATGATTTAATTTCTAATGAAATTCTAGGCTTTTGTAGTGTTTGTGTATTTTTCTGGTTGGCAGTTACGAGTTGTACGCTTTCTGCAGTAAGGCTTGTACGCTTGATTGTAGAAAGAGGCAATAGGATGGTAGATACCATTGTTTAAAAAGAAAACCCTAAATATTGCTACCTTATCCATTACAAAATCAGGTAAGTCGTGGCATAAGCCTGAAATTTAGATTTTGCATTGGAGTAAAATACCAAATACATCTAGAGCAGGTTAAAAATAGGTGATGTGTTTGTTTATTTTATTAAATAAGACTAAGGGACCTTACAGGTGCTTAACAGCAACGTATTAATGGACAAACCAAAAGACTGGAACAAAACTAGCTCATTCACATTTCGTGAACCTGGCCAGGCTGACTTCATAGCTTGTGCTGAACGTGTTTGACAGATGAGTAGGCTAAATGGGAGAAAGTGAAGATTTTCTCCCTGTAGTTTGTCAGTTGTAAGAATGTGGAGAATTTTAGTAGGTTGATCTGAATTTAAATTCGTAAATATATGAGCTCTCAGAAGAGTTGAGTTACCAACAAAATCCCATTCAGTCAAAACTCAAGCTGTTAGCATGTTTGAAAATCAGAGCATGATTTTTTCATCCTGCTGTACTTACTTGAGTCTTTGTTTCTTATGGCTGGGAGACCAGGGTTAAAGCACAACCGTCCATATATATATATTATTTTTTTTTTTGGCTGTCATTTGGGGTCTCTCTAGAAAGTGCAGGGGTCTGCAACATAAATCAGTTTGCGGAGTATGGCCCTCAGCTGAACGTTGTGCTCTTACTGCAGCAGTTGGTGATCTGGAAAAATTGAGCATCATTTATTATGTCTCTTTTAAGAAACAGCAGCATCCTCACCACACTTCCGAAAAAATCACTACTGCAAACAGTAGAGGAGAATTTATCAGAAGTTTTTCTCTCGAGAGTTCCTGAATTCCAGATATGTTAAAAAAATAGAAATACTTCTGGTTTGCCAAGTTAGCAAGAAAAATATCACCGAGATAAATAATGCATTGTGGAGGAAAGAGGCTACGGACGGGAACTACTATGTTTTGCATGTTCCGCTGTGCCTACCTTTTCTTCCCCTGCAAATCTGTGAGTGCAATATACCCGGGGTGGTGGCAGAGTGACTGTTTTGCCTGCACCCTCCCTTGGGGGAAATGCAGAGGAGTTACTCTGAGCAAGTAGGAGATGAGGTCTGTGTGAAGTTGTTGAGCTGTTCCTTTCCAAGCGCTGCACCAGAGCTCTGGTTTAGCACAACTCTGTCTGCACTTTAAAGCAGGTGATGAGCAGCAGCACACTGCTTTTCCTGGCTGCGGTGTAAGGCAGCAAGGGTATTCTTCACTCTTAAAAGTGAATTATTCAGATGATTTAGTCTAGGCTCTTGTTCTTTGGAAAAGAGATGTAAAGAATTATCATCTGCTATGATAGATCTAACTCGTCCAGCTCAGCTACACCATAAAACCACACCCTAACCTTCCTCTCCCATCACTTGTGCTGGCCCTGCTACGTGCCTGTCCCCATAACAAGTGACGTGAAGGAGCTAAAACCAATGGAGAATTTATCCAGCCACCAAAACCCCTGAAGTTTTCATCTCCTTTGGTTCCCTTAATCTTCTCATCCTGGGAAGAGGTAAGCGCTTGTGCGGCTCCTAGGGAGGATTGGGGAGATGCAGCTGGGCAAAATGGGGGAGAATAGGGTTGTTTCTTTTCTTGGTAGTGAGATGCTGTGTCAGAAGAACCTAATGGCAAAGCTGCACTGTTAGTGATAAAGAAATCTATGTCAGCTAAGTACTTGAAAGAAGAGCTGCAGGTTTAGTGATCCTGAGTTCGGTGTCCTCAATCCAGGCTATCCCCCTGTATCATAAAAACATTATAGTATTAAAAGATTTTTATGTGACTATTTTTTAATGATCTATGCAATGCTTGTGCCTATCAGAGTAGAAAACAGCACAGAATAAAGAAGTTACCTAACTAGGGAACACAGTAGGAAGATCCAGGTGGAAAAAGTTTCAAATCTGCTGTCACAGCACTTGCATGGTGTCAGAATTGCCCAGATCTGGCTCTTTTCCTTCCTGTCCCCTTTAAATAAGGAAGAAATCACATAAATACTTAAGTAAGTAAATAAATAAGGGAAGTCACCCAGGAATTTAAGTGGCATTAGTATTTATTTTTGCCTACAGACTTTTAAGTCTTAGCACACCAAAGGTCTCTAGTTCATAAGGGGTTTTCAGAAGACACCTTGCCAAGCGATGTGGTAACAGCCTGTCACAGCTGGCTTGCAGCACAGCATGACTTCTTGTGGTATTCCCACGACAAATGGCACTGGGATAACACTTGCAGACAGGCACTCCTGTCCCGTGGCCTGCATTTAGTGCAGCACGTGTATTCACCTGCCAGATGTGCGCTATATGTGGATACATGCCTCGCGAGGGAAGAAAACTCTAGGGCTTGTTGCTGGAGATGCGATGACGGAGGGAAATTAGCACCATCCGGTGATCTTGTCGTTTGTCGTTAGTGATTGTTGGTGTAACGTATCCCTTTTGGTACGGTTTTCTTTCTAGAAGATGGGAGGGTGACAGCATGTATGCCATTTTAATATGATTTTAGCTGGCTGAATGGGAAATACAAATCGAGATTGTTAAAAATGGAGAGGAGGGATAGCTGTGGGTTTGCCTAAGATCTGAGTACAGAAGATCTTGAGAATTGTCTCTCATTCAGAAGTAATTCAGCACTGACTGAATGAGTGCCATGTCTTCAATGGGGAGTAGCATCTGGAAGAGGCCAATATTTAGGGTTTTTGCCCAAAGCACATTTAGTCCTGCTCTACTGTTTAGTGAAAACGCCCAGTGCAGATGCCACCAGAGCCACCATCTCGTGGAGTAACGCTGTAATAAAGAATGTGGTTTTCTTGTGAAAGTCTTAACCTCTTCTTATGAAAATAACACACAACTCAGTATTTTCATGGTGTGTAAGTGAAATGTAATTATCTCTTTTTTTTCAATAAAATACATTTCCTTTCCTAAATGTGTTTGTGTCTGGGTTTTGTCCTTGGTGATGTTTCTCTTTCCCCAGTTAAGTGGGAGTGCCCAGCTTCACTGGAGATGGTAACTGTGGGATTCACCTGCTGGCGTTTGCACCCTTCTGGCAAATGCCTCCTGTGGGTTACTCGGAGCTGAGCTTTGTGCCCGTCCTGCTGCTTGTTACCTCTTCCTTGTTTGCCTTCCACCTCTGGGAGCTGCAGCACGGGGCAGCAGCCTCTACAGCCACCGTGCCGGAGCTTTCCTCTCAGGAATCCCACACCAGGGATTGCTATTGACTGCCAATTGCCCCGCAGTTCCTGCAGCTCTGGGTAATTTCAAATCATTATTGTGAAGCATGCCTAAAATCCAGAAGGAAAGTAATCCCGCTTGTGCCAGACCCCGGGGAGTATTTTTGGATGTAACTCAGCTTCTGAACAGGATGTTTAACTGCTGTAGAAGGGCTACATTCTGTCTTCGAGCAGTGCTCATCCTGTTTGTGCTCCAGGAGTGCTGCTGTGGATGAAAGGAGCTGGAATCCTCACATTCCTGTCCCAGCCATGGACTGCAGCTGCCCAAAGCTGAGCCCTCTTCATGGAGCAGGCTACTCAGCCCCGCCATACAGACATGGTGTTTTGAGGTGGGTTTTTTGTCCTGTTTTCCTCTCCTAAGTGAGATTAGTTTCAAACACAAAAGAAGAATCTTTGCAGGCCACATAACCGAGAGGAATTTTAAGGAAATAGTAAAAGCTACCACCATGTGTGTATGCCCTCGCACTCATTTTATTCCAAAGACTAGCTTGAATCACAAGCAAAGATGTGTAAAAAATGAGCAGAAGGGTGTCAGAGAGCACTGGCAGCCTTTTGAATTGAGCTGAATTATGAGTCAGGTCCAGTGAATGGCTTCAGGAGGGCTGGAAAGACACAGCGTTGTTCATGATTCTCGTTAGTTATGCCTGCTAAGACAAAGGCAATTAAATCTCCTGCTTCTAGCAATACCTGAACTGCAGCAAACCCAGGGAGAAATTTAACACTCTGCTGCTGTCCATCATTTCAGGGCTGGGTCCCAGGAGCTGGGGGTGATGATACAACACTAACCACTCAGGTATCTTCAGCCTGGGCTCCTACAGCTGGGGTTTTAAGCTGTGCTGTTGATCCAGCAAACCTGCCTGAGTGCAAGCAAACACTACTGATGCTACTAAAGGTTGAGTTTTCTGTTTAGTATTTACATGAAGTTTTGCTAAATTAGTGCTACAAAAGGCACCCTTGTCAGTAAGAGCAAACATGCCAAAAAGAATCTAAGGCCCACTTTTAGAGGTCACTGATGTGAGTATTCTCTGGAGTTGAATAGTTCTCAAGACTTTGGCTTTTTTACCCCACTGGCACAATTCAGGTTCTTGCAGCTTCCGACCAAGCAGCTGGTTCAGTAGCACTGGCTGCAGTAGGCTGTGCATTGCTTGGAGGGGTCCAGGTGTCGTGGGCAGGGAGAGGTGAGGTTTCTGGGTGCGTGGTGAATTTTCTGAGTGCTCTGCCAGTTAAATGCATATGGCTCAGCAGCTGAGGATGCAGATACATACGTGGCAGCGAAGGTGGAGCCAGTGCAGGGCTGCTGTGGCCCCACTGACCCCTGCACCTCACCCCCAGAGCCCCGCCCTCAGCTGGCAAGGAAGCCCATGGTGAGCTGTTTCAAGGACCTGATCCTGCTGAAAACCAACACTACTGAGAAATGTGATTAGTTTTCAGTTGGATTGGTTCCCCGATCCACCAAGCTGCCAGAAGCAGTGCAGGCGTGAAGGGGCAGGGGCAATGGAGTGGAAAGAGAGCAAGGAGGGACTGGCTGCAGCATCCTTACACTGGTGGGGACCAACACATTGCACCAGGTGCCCCAGGCTGTAGCCAGAGTGGTGGCACTGAGCTGCGTATCCTGACCTCACTCCAGAGCCCCTTCCTGGCTTTCACTCACCAAAGACACTTTCCCACCTCCTTGCTCCTTTCATCACTGGGGCTGAAATCAACCCACGCAGATGAGCAGCATGTGTGAGAATGGACATCTAGACATGATGTTCTTCAAAGTTAGAAAGTTTATCTGAAAACATCTTCCCACCAGGAGGACAGAGATGCTTGGAAATGGGCTTAAGTTGCACTGGGGGAAGTTTAGATTGGATATTAGGAAAAAAAATCTTTACTGAAAGAGTGGCAAATCACTGGAACGTGCTGCCCAGGGAAGTGGTGGAGTCACCATTGCTTGAGGTGTTTAAAAAACATGTAGATGTAGCACTTCAGGACATGGTTTAGTGGTCGTGATAATGTTTAGTTGATGGTTGGACTTGATGATCTTAGAAGTCTTTTCCAACCTTAATGATTCTATGGGGTTTTTTTAATTGCAACCAAAATCATCAGCATGGCTGATTTAACCAAAATCAGAAATTTAACAAATTGCTTGGGACCTTATCCTCAAATCATCTCTGAGGGGCTTGTTTTCCTCCTCTGGAGCAAGCTGAGGAGCTGTCACACACTTTCCTGGGAGGTGCCCAGGAAGACACCAAGCAGAGAGCCCATCCCTCACTCTCCAGCTGCATGGTGGTATGACCCAGAACATCCTTAAAGTCCTTCCCCCAGCCCAGCCTCAGCAGCAAGGAGTCTGCCCTGAGCTCCTCAAAGTCACTAGAGTTTCTTGGGCTGTGCCCAAGCAGGTTCACCTGAGAATCAGGTGGATAAAGACTATTCTCAACACCTGGCTGAGCCCTTAACAACTCATTAGCTCACTAGGAGGCCTTGGGCTAGGGGCATCAGCTCTCAGCATAAAGGCTCTTTTTGCAGTAATCCCGGTATTTCACGTAAAAATGGATAGTGAGACCCTTGTGTCTTACAGGCAGATACATAGGGTTGAGAAAGGGGTTGTTCCTGCCTTTTCCTTGGCACCAGGGCCATAGTGATTTGGGAGTAATGTTGGAGGAGCAAGGAGACATCACCCAGGATCTGCCTTTGGAGAACATCGTGAGGGAACCTGAGTGGAGCTGACTTATCCCTGCACTCCCCACAGGGTATTTTATTGCCTGTTAAATGACTTCCTGCAGAGCAGAGTAAGGTAAGAAATAGTAATGCAAAAGCTAAGAAATAATGCAGCCACTGATTTATTAGCTAAGTAAGAAATGTTTGACTCAATCTTTGCCGTGGAGAAGTGCTCTGACGGTTGCTGAACCTGGGCTAACCACCCCCTGCAAGGCACTCAGCAGGCAAATGGCTTCCCTGGTTCGGTCCTGGTGCCCCAGGGAGAGCTCTGCTCCTCACTTCTCAGAGACCCTCGGGAGCCCCCCAAATACTGGGCTGCTCTACACCACCCCTTCCTGAGGTGAAGGGTGCTCCTCCTTGCCTAAGATGGAGGGTAGTGGATCACTCTGAGAGATGTGTGCTTGGAAACCCAGAGTTGTTGGAGGTGAGTGGGAATAACCTTTTAAAACAGAGGCATGGCACACGGGAAATGTCAAAGAAAATCTCTACAGTGTTAACGAGACGGAAATGCAATAGATGAAAAAAAATTAAAAACCCTAAAGCAGTTTTAAAATTAAAAAAAAAAAGTCTGAGATTTGTTTCCAAGCGGTCAAAAGAGAATTACCTTTATTGTGGTGCATTGAACGGCTTTGGAAAAGGTAGCAGAGGAGTTAGTTTGCATTTTCCTGGTCTGCCGTGGTAGCGTTGCACTTGGACCCAGGCTTGAAACGCCTTGGTCACACCACAGAGTGGAGGCAATGTGGCTGGGCTTGGTGACAGCGCTGACATCTGGGATGCAGAGTATCACTGCCAGGGTATTTAGGGATACCAGCTGAAGGTGTTAACGCTCTGCAGCCTTGCTCCCCCATGCTCATCCAGCAGGAGCTGCCACTGGTGACACAGGGGAAGCCAACTACAGACAGCTTCACCAAAGGGGTTTTTCCTCAGTATTTTTTTACTAGTAGTAGCCAGGTACAGTCTTTTCTGGTTTGCCAAGATGCTTTCATAGAAACAACTCTGTCCCCACCAAACAATGAGTTGCTTGACTTCAGAATAAGTTTACAGTCCTCCTTCGCCTTGTTTAGTCTAAACATTTGCCTTCCTACAATATGTATGACACATCATGCAGTTAGCATAGCTGATGTTCTTACTTGAAAAAAGAAAACTGAAAGTTAACAGCCCTTGGTCTCACTTGGCCAGTGTTCAGCTCAATCTGCTTCCTGCCCCACGGCTGGCACTGGTTGCTGCCCCTGTTGGGAAGGCCAAGAACTTTAGTTCAATCTGCTCATGAAACTCCTCTCCTCTCCATCTAACTGACCTGTCTACTCCCTGTTTGAGGCTCCACAAAATTGCTGTGCTTTCTAGTCAACACTACCTCGGCTCCAGCTGAGATTCATGCCACCCAAAGCAGAAAAGCTGATGAGGGGCCCTGGGGGTTGTGAGACCTCTATTTGCTTCCTTCTCCCATGCAGGTGTCCCATCCTGTATGGGAAACTTCAAAGTTGTTCAGCACAATCTTTTCCTCATTCATCCATTAGATTTCCCAGTAGAGGGGCACATTCTCCAGTAATAGCCCCCAGTGATATACTAACATTCCAGTGGTGTATCAACAATAATAGAAATCATCGTAGAAACAGAGGGGAGAAGAAAATAATGGTTCAAGCGTTGGTCTGTAAATGTGGAGCAGCATTAATCCAGGTTAGATGAGGCTTTGAGCAACCTGAACTAGTGGGAGGTGTCCCTGCCCACAGCATGGGGGTTAGAACTAGATGATCTTTAAGATCCCTTCCAACCCAAACCATTCTGTGATTCTATGATTCTAATGTTGTCTTTGTTCTTGTAATGTTGATATATTTTGAATTTAAATCTTAATTTTTATATTCCTGGTCTCCCATGACCACCCTCCTGCTTTACCAAGGTGTGTGGGTGCCCCAAAACCACTGTACCACCCTGTGAACTGGTGAAGGGACCAAGTCCCCTTTCCACAGCTGCTCTCTGAGTCAGAGAAGGTCTGTGAGCTGCCTGAGATGAGGTGGGAAACGTGTATGTTGGGGCAGGGAATTGAAGCCTTGACACCAAGCAAGTGCCCTGCTGCATACTGCAGTTTGTCCTCCCTGCTACTCTGGCCTCAGAGGAGTCCCTGACTTCTCTCCTTGTGCTACCACCTTCGCCTGTTGAGGATGCATTTCAACTGGTAATTCTGTAAGGAACACTTAGATTTTGCTCTTCTTGAGTCACCACAATTCAGTCTACCATAATTCTGTAATACTTCGCTGTAGTTTCTTATTCAATCTTCTCCACATGCTCCTCTCTGTGTCCAGGTACTAATCGCTCATCCTCCCTCCTTTCCCTGCTTTCCATCCACACTGAAAACTGAGACAAGCAAAGGCTTTGTGAGCTGGTTGAGTTATTATTATTTTTTTCCTTTTCCCCCTAGTTGTCATTTTGAGTTTAAAAATATCCACAGAGCAAAGCAATAGCAATTTCTAATTTAGTAATAATTTGCTAAAGAAAGAAATTAGTAATTGGTGCTCTCAAATGTTAAACTTGTTGTCTGTTTAATTACCGTTAGCTGAGTTTCTTGAAGACCTCATTAACTAAGCACCTGGTTTTATAGATGCAGTTCTGAAGGTCTCAGATGCTTCCTGCAATTATCTAGCCACGAGAGGGAACTTATTAACGTATCCAAATAATTAGTGCAAGGCAAGTAAATTCCCTCTGTTCTGTAAAACTGGAATGATTGATGTGTTACCTGGGTAAAGTTCTACAGGGTAGGGATACTCTCTGCCTGCAGTGGGACAGATGTTACTATTTTCTCATTCCTTAACATAACACCGTGCTAACAACTCAGGCAGGCGCCCAGCCTATTCCAGTGTAACCCAGAGACTATCTTGCAATACAAGATAAGCTACTTTCTTCAAATCTTTAAAAATCTAGGCATT
This sequence comes from Todus mexicanus, assembly GCA_013389965.1. Classification (NCBI taxonomy): domain Eukaryota; kingdom Metazoa; phylum Chordata; class Aves; order Coraciiformes; family Todidae; genus Todus; species Todus mexicanus. The sequence continues at coordinate 25,015 of WEIS01049461.1, forward strand.
TTAATCACCTTTCCCTCAGATTTTAAACATGTATGATGGACAAGGAGCTTGTTTTCCAGCTCATCTCACCCCTTGTACCAGTGCGGAGAAGATGGGCTTGTGTTGGCTGTATCAAGGAATGAAAGGTCAGTTTTAGTTCCTACTTTTCCATTCTCTCTCCTTTGCATAACCATGGAGTTCATGAAACAGTCCCTTCACCTGGCTGTCTTGCAAGCAAAAGATCCTTTCCAAGCTGTATGCCCCAGCTGAAGCCCTTGTGGCACACTTTCATAGCACCTCAACCCACCTTTCGCACAGATCCTCACAAACTGCCCCCAGTCCCTCTTCTGATTTTACCGCATTCCTCAGCATGAGCCTAGCACTGAAGCCTCCTGGTCCTTGCTGACCAGCAGCTCTCAGCTGCTCCTCTCCTGTCTCTCTCAAAGTCTCCCTTGCTCTTTCTACATGGAGCAATTCCCATGGGGAAAAGCTCATTCATGTCAGGAAGGCACCTCCCTCAAGGTGGCAGTGACCTTGCCTGCCTATGCAGCCAATGGAAAGGTGCAGCTACAACAACTCTAGCGTGAAGAGTTTGCCCTGGGTGGTCTGGGGCAGAAGTCATCCGCTCCTGCAGCTCTCTTCTGTTTCCCTGGTATCTCTGGTGCCAGCTGTTGCCTAAAGCTTTGAAACTTTTAAAGGACTCCCTGGTACTGCTGTCCACATCTCTTAGATCTGTGCTGTACCTACAGATAGCACCAGGTCTGCAGCTTGTTACTGTTTGAAGTCTTTTATTTCATGTTGCTCTTGCTGATCCAAGGGGCTAGTGAGTACTGCGAGCCCCAGTCAGTCCCTGGGAGGCTTCTGGTACCCTGAATGTTTCTCACAGGCTTTGAAACACGAAGTTCAGGGTAACCGAAGCAGAAGTAGCCCAGCTATCAGCTCCCACACACCTTCTGCTCTCTGGTGTGCATGCCTGCTGCTCTCCACTGCCTCTTCTTTAGAAGCGGAGCAGCTGATTACCTGCTGCCACTTGTTATCTGATAAATCCTGATACATCTCTCACCTGTTTCTCAGAGGTGTAATTTTGAGGGGGGATAGCAACAGATCACTTTGACATCCCAGGGACTATTTGACCCTAAATTAATTAAAAGTACTTTCAACTCTCCCCTCATCTTTCCAATATACTTTAATGACCTACACCCCCTAATGATCATTTCACTCAAAACCTAATTTACTAGAGGAACTTCCTTCAGAATACTATTATAGACAGAAAAGAGCAGTTTTTAATCAGGGCTGTTCATTAGCAGCAGCAATGAGTCTGGCAGGTAACATGGGCCACCACTCTGCCTTTTGATGCATGTGCTCATTAACCAGGAACACCAGAGGAGAGCTTGGACGTTTTGTCTTCAGAGTGTTGTTTCAGATTGAACACCTTGCTGACTCTGAATTCAAACACTGTGATCCAGAGCAAACTGGTTTTGGTGCACATGATGGGCTTAGTTAAGGCAAATGCTGAGAAATCTAATGCTTTGGGTAGACTCCTTTCAGCTAAATGTTATTTGAGGGATGGAATGTGTAAGTATAGGCACATGAGTATGCGAAAAGGAGTTTGATGAAGTTTGAACAAGCTTTTGTGATCCAAAGAACAGGCCTCGTTGGAGGGGCCTGGATGCTGGCTGGAGGGGATTTAGCTTGGCTAACAGGAAAACTTGATGATTTCTCTTGAAGCAAGACTTTGCGTGGTCTCATTAACAAATGAGCTGACATCAAAGTCATCTGATGCTGGTCTCTATTTCCTCTCACAACTAGGATAACCTGAACATCTCACTTGGTCAAAAAGGACAGGAGATGGGAAAAGACTAGGATGCTGGATGTATCCAGAAGCCTAATCATGGTCTGCTTTAGTCAGTGACGAAAACTCAAGCCTTTCCTATGATGTCTGTCAGAGAAATGCTGTAAAGGCAATAATATATCATTGTTATGAGGGATATCCTTCCTCAGGAATGGTTCTTGAGCTAGCTGAGGATGGGAACTATCACTAACTGATTCAGAGTTGAGCTGGCGGAAGGGCTGCCATTTGAAAAAAAAAAAAAGGATTGCCTATTCCCCCACAAGTCTGTAGGTGATTTTTTTCAGCCTACTCTAAACTTATACTATGAGGGCACAGTGTGCCTGCAGGAGGAAAAAGGGAATCCAGGTGTCACTGGGAATTTTCTCAGCTTATAAGAAATTAACTGAACCCAAGTACCTGATGGAGCTGCCATAAAATCTGTTTAAATGGCAGCTATTCTCAGGAGAGCTCATTTTTAACCCCAGGCACTTTGAAATGAGAGGATTAAAGTAAAAGGGTTTGTTGCCAAATCATATTTAAAATGAAGAGTACTCTCATAACTAGTTTCACTGCACATCAGCTACTTTTGAAGACCCACATTGGTTTTCTTTTTCTTCAAGTAATAACCCTTGATGACCTTGCCCTGGCTCCATGAAGAATGGATGTCTCAGCCCGCTCCTGTCAGCGTCCCCTGCCCAGCACTTCAGAGAAGCAGCTCTCCTACATCACTGGGTGACTCGTGCTCACCTGCAAGTGCAGCCCTGTGTCTTTGGTTGATCTTGAAACAGTCTTCTCTCTATATCCTCTACTTCCACAGTCTTCACAGAGTGCTGCCAACCACAAGAGTTTTATTCATCTTCCAGAAACTACCTGTCTCTGCCAAGTTGCCCACAATGAGCTTCAGAGGCTCTGCTTTGCCAGCAGTGCCTTGGTCAAAGTTGTGGAGGCAGTGCTGCAAAAACCTGGCAGCTTTTACAATGGCACAATCCGGGTAAATTCAAACCTGCTTCTTCTATGCTCTTCAGTGTTATTTTAATAACGTGTCTTCTGCTCAGTGCGCTCCAAAATTTTGTTCGTGGTTTTTTTTCTTTTCTTTAAAAGCCTGACCTGTGTGTTGGCACTCAGCGCAAACCGTAAAGATGCAGAAACCCACAGATGACTGCTAAATAGGCAAGGCAAAGGCTTTATCTGTGCCCACACCCTCTCCGAAGTCTGCTTTTCTCCTCTTTGGTTCCCTGTGGTTACTGAAGTCACTGAAGCTGCTATGCCCAGTGCTGTGCCTAGGCCTGCTTTGCATAACTATTGCAGAATGATATTTTCAAAAACTTCCCCGGGGAGCCTGCACCACACATGACTGGGTTTTGCTTTCAATATGATTAGCTGACACTGGTTATGTTTTGTCCTTTGGAGTAAAATAGGCGATCCCCCTCCCTCACTACCAAGCCTATACTTTTAATAGCTGCAGTTTTACATCTTTACTTAGCCAAGCGAGATACGTAGTGCTTTTGCCTTTCCTCGTTGATCCCTCCCTATCTCTCTGATCTTTCCTGGCTTGTCTCACACTTTCCCATTATCTGTTAGCATCTACCCAACATTAGGGTGCCTCTGCCTCCTCAGGCCTATGGAGGGGCTACTGAACCATTAGTGCTCCCCTCCTCTTCTGCTGTGGGGCACCCTTGCAGCACCCTGATGCCACGAGAGCTTCACCAGTGGATGTGAATAGGCAGAGTTTACGGCAGTTCAAGCCCCATCCTCAGACGCAGCCCAGAAATAACAGACTTTGGTCATTGCTTTGCCACTTGGCATAAATCTGATGCAGTAGTACTCACCTAAGATTTTTTTATTATTATTTTTTTAATTTCTAGGTCCCTAAAAACACCTGACTCAAAGCAGAGGTGCTTTTAGCTTGCTGAAGGATGAATGGATTTTATTTTCTATCTGGAAATGAAATATCAGTCCTATTATAATCTGGCTTGGAAATCTGCTATTGGATTTAGTGAGGCCAGAAAGCTGAGCTATATTTTAATACTGTTGAGGTATTTCAATGTACAAAGTTATTTTTCTATATGAGGAGAGCAAATTAAATGAAACAAAACAAAGCTTTCCACCACCAGAAATGCCTTATGACATTTACTGATGGCTCACTACATCCCTGTGGCTTTAGGCTGGTTAAGGAGAGGTACAAAAACTGAATTATTCTTCATAAAGTTTTATAAGTTTTAAGTCACTTATGCAATTGCCCCTCGTGTTTCCTAGGATGGTATCGATGTGGAGGTTTCTAGATGTCTCTTGATTCATGCCATATTCACCTTAACACTTCAATTTATTTTAATGTGTTTACTTTCCGTGTGTGCACATTTCTAGGAAATGAAACTTGTAAATCAAAGCATTTGAGAAGAAATGTTCTTATTTCCATAAGGATTTTTTTCCTCTGGAAAATAGAAATGTTTTTGCTATCAATCAGGGAGTGGGTAAGTATGCTTACTGTAAAATACTGCCTAGATAATTTTAATACCAAAACAGTTACCTTCTGTGAAGTCAGGCATGACTGTTACCCAGGTCCTGTTAATACAGTGCAAACCATGTCGAAGTTCTGCACAATGTGCAAAATAATTATGAAACACATACATTTCACATGTACTTTAAAACGTAAGCAGATCTTGTGTGCATGTGGTGTATATTGGCCAGCCAGTCTTTCAAATTGTACTGTAACTATAAGGTGATATCGAATGTTGAGTCCTATTCTTATAAATTCAACTTCAGCCCTAATAAGCACTAAGCAAAACAAAAGGTAACTGTACTTCTAAGACTGAAAAAATATAAATCAGCACAGACTTTTGCAATATATTTCTCTAAAGAATGTTGAAACTCAAAATGGAAAATCAAACTAGCCTTTCAAAAACACGTCCTTATTTCTGATTCAATAGCCCCACTGTCTTGTTCTCTGGAGGAGAGACATTCTCTAGTGACTTGATCATAAAATGCTAAATGAGTGTAATCACAGCTGCAAGGAAAGATACAGCCTTGGTGGTGTTCCCACATAGCTGACTGATTTCAATAGATGCTGTTCTAAACAACTAAAGATCAAGACTGACTGATTAAGTACGAATCTTTATACAAGTAACCGAGAAAATCCTACTAAATGTAAGAATGAGCTATTTTCTGATACTCCTTCTGTTACTATAATACTTAGCAAGGTGAAGTGGAAGCTATGTGCATTTTAGGTGGCTCCCAGGAAGTTCCCACACTATCACTGGGCAGAAAAAAGCAACCTTAGGGCTCCTCTGGCTACCAAAAGCAAACCCAGAGCCTGACTCCCTGCAACAACAGCAAGCTCCAGCAGCTGAGCTTCTTGCATTTAGCCATCAGTAAAGAAGGCAGCACGTAAAAAAACCAAAAAAAACCATTTATCAGAGTTTGTGTGATTCTTTATTTTATTCTCAGGCAAGCAGTGAAGGAGCTTGTGAGCAGAGGGAGTGAGCCACCCTCATTAGCCCCAGCGCTTCTCATTCATCTTTGGGGAAGCGCATCGATCTTGCACTGAAACGAAGGCTGCACAGGTACCGCTCTCCAGTCATATAAGGAATATAATTTTCTAGAACTATTCTTCTGTCACCTTTTCCCAGCATTTAAATCAATGGAGTAGCTGCAGGATGAAGATGCCTGGAGAAATTGAAAAGGCAGGAATGAATGGAGGGTTGCATAATGTGTTTAAAGTTGCTGCTTTTTGACACAAAATGTTGAGCTCAAGGAAGCAATTACTTGGTATCAGGAGTTTCCCCACTGTGCTCCTAGGTGGGCAGCAGGGAGGAGGAGTAAGGTCATTTTCATTAGCATGCTGCTCAGCAAGTGGGGAACCAAGCCTTAAGTTTAAAATAGCTGCATTTTCTACACATCCTTTCCCCAGTCTTAGACCCACACTGGCTTTCTGTAAAGGAATAGATTATTCTCTGTTCTGCGTCTGCACTCTACGGCTGAACGTGGGGAGCCAGGTCACGCACCTCTTTTATTAATTTTTGACTGACAGGTTTTGGCCAGCTTCCTGAATCAGCTTCCTTGGTAAATGATATCTTGTTATAAGAAGTGTACATTACCTGTATGTTTCCTATGACTCCACCACTTCTTGCTGTGGCTCTTGTTGATGGTAAGTCAGACACAACTGAAGCCATCCTTGATACTTGAAGCCCAGCAGCACATGTGTCCGACACACACACATTGCCAGCCAATGGCCTTTTGGTGCAGCACACACTTCTTAAAATTACAGAGCACAGAGTACAATATTTAAAAATATTTAATTTTATTTTTTTTTTGTCCTCACAATGCCTAGTGATTGCTTACCCTGGCAGCGCCCTCCTTCCAGGTCCTCTCTCTCCTACACAACTTTTGTAGGCACCTAGGCAAGGCTCCCACTGCAATGTACTTAACAAGTGTGCTTCTTGAAGAGCGACATGCTCGACTGCATTTCCCTTTTCTTCCACAGGTGGTGATCATCGGTAACTTCCAAATTATTGCTTTTTTCTTTCTTTTCTTTCTGTCCTTTCTTCTGCCTCCTGGTGCAACTCCAGAAAAGCACAAAGGGCCCAGGACAGGGGACAGTCACATGCAGTAGCCATCCGTTGCTGTTCATACCACAGCTTTGTGACAGTACATTCATAATGGACAAGATAGAGGAAAAGGAAAGAAATTTATCCTGTGGAAGAAAATAACGGAACAAGGGAAAGAAGGAAAGCACGTACAGCTTTGGCTGTTCTAGGCTGTGGGGCACCTGGGAACATTCTTTCAGAGGAAGACTGTTTCTAAAGGGGGAAAGTGCACAGGTGTGTGGGAGTGCCTACCTAGAAAAGGATGTCACGGTACTCATTTCGCTTAATAAACCTTTTAGGAATTTTTTGGGATGTGGAAATTAAGAGGAAGAGGTTTCTGGAGGTAATCACATAGTCCCTGTAGAGTGCTGATAGGATGGGTTTCATGATCTGCACAGTATGATTTTTAACAGCTAAGGACGACATTATGGTCATGTCATACAAGCCAGATAGTCAAAACTCAGCCTGCAGTCAGATCTAGTCAACTGCTCCGAGAGGCAAATAACTGATCATCACTAAAGTAACTTCTGAGAGGCTTCTGGGATTCTGTTTGATGCCTGTGATCAGTCTATGGGACTTCCCCTTGCAGGGCTGGCGAAATAGATGACATTCAAGGCAAGCAGAAGAAACTGAGACACTGGAGGGGCATTACATGGACACTACTGAGTCGTCAGCCTGCCTGGATGCAGAGACTGACCACAAAAGATTCCTGCTACAGCTGCTGGACATGTCTGCTTGTGTTCCTTGCAGAGTCAAAGAGGCATTGCACGATGCAGTCCCTAACTGACAGCCCTCCATCCAGAGCTCCTGAACAGTGGCAACACGTTCCTAGAAATCACGTCTTCGAGTAAAAGGTATTTTCTTGGCTCTGTCCCTCTGGGGCATTCTTCCTTCCATTTTGGTTAGGTTTGTTTTTTTCCTTTTTCTAGATGAGTCGATTTTCCATGGCTTTCCTCTGTAACAAAAGGTGAAAACAGAAGTTATTAGCTTCAGAGTCACTTAAGTGGACAAACAAATATTGTTTGTCTCTAATCTTTTGGAAGCTTGAAGACAATATTCAGTGAACTGAGTGATTTTTCTTTTTAAATGTTAAAATGCACATGGGATACAAGCATTCAGAAGGAATGTCTCAGGAAATGATCTTGGGAAATTTGAGTTGGGCGCAGGTACATTCAATAATACGTGTATATGTGAGATATTAAGTAGCTCTAAAAATGTGGGCGGGGGAATGCTTGCCAGAAGGAAATTTATAGGGGGGTGAGGGGGGGATGGGAAGAAGGAAAAATAGCTGAAGAAAATGCCCTTTCTCTAATCCATAACATACAAGCATAGCTACTTAGCTGGGATAATTCAGATTCTTTCTCTTTTAGAGACATGTCTCTTTACAAGAGATGAGGAGCTTGCTTCTCATGCAAAGTACATTAAATGAAGAAATTGGAACCATTGTCACTGCAGCAAGACTCAAACTACAGCACCGTCCCTGTGTATCTACAGGGTGTTCTACACTTACATGAGCTAACACCAAATTAGAAACTGAAGCTGGGCAAACCCTTGTCTGCAGGCTTTGCTTTGAGCCCAAGGTAGTCTGGTTAGCCATTATAGAGGACCATCAGGCATCCCAGGAAATGCAGAAGAGAAAATAATTAAAAAATTATGCATTTACTTATACTTTTTCTCAAGAATTATGATAGGAAGACATCTGTAGGAATAGGTGGCATACAGAAAACACCAGCAACTTGTTGAACCAAATTAATGAAGGCGCTGTGTAAGAAAGCATTGGCTTTCAAAATTTTATAGTTGAAGTCATCGCTTTGTTTCTTATGTTTTATATCCCCCAAATAACTCTTATTTTTCAAACACACTGTGAAATTAAAAATCCTCCAAGCCTGCTTCCCTCTGGGGAAGATGTAGGAAAGAAGGGGAATGAGAAAGGGAGGATAAAAAGGCTTGGGATAACATCCAGAGCTATTCGGCTACAGGATTCTCTGTCTGCCAAAACCAGAACATCTTTCTAAAATGAATAGCACACAAAATGCTGAATGAAGTGAGCATAAGAATCTCTATCAAATCAACAATTATTTGGTGAAAGGAGTATGATTTTTCCAAACTGGAGTGAGTTGAAATGCTAAAGAAGTCTGCTGCCAAATATTACATCTGGAGAACTGCTGCTGCATATTTTGTGGTGATCTTTACAGGTTTTCATTCTGCTAGGGTTCCCTGGGAGAGCTGCCCCCCACTGTGAATGCTGGGATTCTACACCCAAGACTTACTAAAAAGAAGATGAACTGCAATCCTCACAGAAAATTTTTGAAGGTGTTCCGGGCACTGTAAGTAGGAAAGAAACAGCAGTTGTCCTCATAGTCAAAATACTGTTGTTGCAATCATTTATTTTTTTTTCCTCTGAGGTGTACGGGACGCAGTGCTGCTGAGCAACTGATTTTCACAGATCTGCAGACTGTAGGTGTTCATGTGCACATTTCCCACCCTAGCAAAAATCAACATTGCAAAAAAAATTGCATATACCCTAAATCACACAGTCCTACAGCAAGGCCCATTGCCTTTGAGTTGCAGAAGTCAGTTTTAAACATGCAAAAGTCAGAAAAAGCAGAAGTTATATTTCTCCTTGGAAAATGATACTGCCCCTAATCAATATCTGCTGCTTTTCTCTGAGGAACAAGGATGCTTATAAAATGAAGCAGTATGCTATGTTCTTGTTCACAAAACACTGTACTGCTTGCAGTTATGTTCTCAAGTCACTTTCCAACTCTTGACCTGGGAATATGGATAAGAAAAGAAATCCCACGTTTCTCCCCAGAAATCCTAGAGCTTTCTTTAGCTTTATTTTAGCAAAGAGGCTTCAGCCGCTGCCTCACAGTGGCTGCCCTGGCTTCACACACCATTTCTGGGACTGTGCCGGGGGGATTGTGTGAGGAAGTGAAATGAGAAATGGGAAGGCAAGAAGATTTCTAGAGCGGCCGCCTTGGCGTGGCTTCCCATCAGCTGGGCTTGGCAGCCTTCAGCTGGGCTTGGCTACAGGCAGCAACAGCCGGAGAGCAAGATCTGAGCCAAAACGAAGAGGACAGGTCTCCTCCTTTGCATTGCAGGTTTTGGACAAAGAATCCTTTATTTCAGAAAAGTACTAGCATGAAATATGCCCACCGCTAATGAGGCTAGGCAGAGCAAAAGATGCAGGATTTGTGACGTGCTGTCTTGGCCAGCTTTCCTTCTTCAGGGGCTTCTCTGAAATACGAAGGCCATGGCAGAACTGTTGTAATTGGTGCACTCCTGAAAACAGAGATGCTATAAATAGCCAAACAGAGCTTGAAGTGGAGGGGATGTCAGTGATGTGGCTTTTTTACTGCTACTTGAGGTGAACAGAATACTAATTAGTTTGGAAAAAACGACAGTATTTGGTCAGATGGTCCAATAATTGCAGCATGCTGCTTTATTTTTATTTGCCTCCCTCTAAAAGTCTCTTTCTCTCTCTTTTCACTGATTCCAGCTTTACTGGTAGACATTAGCTGCTTCCAGGTGGAGCAAGATGTCTGGTTTTACTTGCCCCAGATCCCAAATGAGATGTCCCCTTGCCTGTGTTCTACATGGAACAAGAACTGTGTAGTGTTTGGGGTGATTTTAAGGAAAAATATAGAACTGGGAATTAATTTACAGACTGACCATGTGTTCTGTGCAGGGTCTGCAGGAGAAAGGACTTCGCTAAGCAACAGGAGATAGTTATACTGGCACCTCAGAGATAAACAGTCTGATAGCCCAGCTCTCCCGAGGCACATAGTGAATATGAACTTACCTTGTTCCTTGGTGTCAGCAGTATTGACTCAACCAGGTATTAAGAAGCTTTTGGGTTGCACTCCCTCCACAGCTATGATACAAAGCTCTGAGATTTAAAAATCTATGTAGATTTTTTTTTTAATCAGCTTCCTGATTTTTATATATTTAAAGAGTTGTAACATTTTTCCAGGCTTTCATCATTCATTTCAGTAAAGTGAGGCTTTGACCAGTTCCTGGCTTCCCTCTTTCCCACTTGTGTTTTTTCCTCTTCCAGACTTTATGGTCTTCCACCTGTCCTTCATGGAGTCTTAAAATTAAATGCTAATAGACATAAGGGTGTCTCCACCAGCTCCTCTGGTGGCTCCAGAACTGCTTTGTCTTCTAGCCTGGCTTCCCTTTCCTCTGCTAGCACGTTAATTGTGTTAGTCACTTGATCACAGTTAATCTTTTTACTATTGTATTAGAGCAATGCAATAAAAGGGCAAAAGAAAATCAATAAGAAAGTCTTCACAATCCATCAGTAAATCAGATGAGAGTTTCAACAAGGCAGCAAGTAGCACATTTAACAGACTGCAAGCTGCTTCTCTTGAATTAAAAACTAATGAGAAATAATAACTAGAAGACTCTAAGTTAGCTGTACTCGTGTCTGGCAATAAAAATGAAGATGCAAAAGAGTCTCTTTACAAGGCACTTGGGAGAAGGGTGGTTTGGGAAGGAAATTTAAACACTTTCCTAACATTTAACACAGTCTCAGCACCAGACCTAGGACAGCCCCTCTCTGGTGTTGAAATTTCACCAGGACAGCTCAAAAGCCTGGAGCTACTGCTGCTTATCATGGCCTCCAGGAGGTCCTGTTGCAGATTCCTTCTGTGCTGAAGGAAAGGTCCAACTTGTTCCTCCATAATCCTAAACCATGGCTGTGCTGTGGGCAACATGACTCCAGAAGTGGTCTGTGCCTGGATCCTCCCCAGGAGTGTTTTGTCTTCATGGAGGCACTTCTATCATGGAATGGGTGGGATGAGAAGACCTTATCTCAGCTCCTTTGTTTTTCTTCCCTCTTCCTCCTCTGACTTTTTTAAATCTGTAGAAGACAGTAATTTCACAAGCTGGGGAGTTCAAATAAGTGTCTGGGGTTGAAGGATGAATCTCTTCATTGCTGGAGGGGAAAAAAAAAAGTGTTAAGGTGCAAGTTCAGCTCCTTCCATAGAGAACTGTCTTATTGCAGCCTTTTGAAGTTTTTGTCATGATACTTGTTGGTAGACTTTATTTAAACTCAGTAGATTACAAAAGCACATTCTTTCATGTGTTTTACCCCACACCTCTCCTCACAATGAGGAATTGTTCCCAGCAAATACGTACAAATTGATTCCATGTTCTGCAAAGTCTCTTTTGCCAAAAATGAACATGACAACAAGTAAATCATTGGTCTGCCAAGAGGACTGACAGTCCTGTTTGCTGACCATCTCTCCTCCTTCTGCTGTGTATGACCATTGAGCATCACCTGGTTGGAGAGTGCACGTGCACTCAGCTGGGTGCAATGCAACCACACCAAGGCCAGCTCTGAGCTAGCTGGTGCTGCTCCTCCTGAGCAGAATAACCACAGTAGCACTCACGTGGTCCAACCACCCCGAGCACTCAATGAGTTTCTCAGGGCCTTTCGCATCCCACGCTGAATTTGGTCAAGGCGAGCAAGATAATTCAAAGCGTTATATGCCTGCAGTATACTGACCTAGAAAACAACCTGCACTTTCCAAAGTTTGCAAATTTTAGGGGAGGAGAAGCAGGGCTGACATTATAATTTGTTTATACACCCCCATTGTAGTGGGCTTCTGGTCAGAGGGAGGGTCATCGCTGCCATTGTTACATGAAAGGTGAATAACGATAACATGTTAATGATGGCTTGCAGCAGGCTGACGCACAGTCGGAGATGCGACAGATGGTGCACAAAACTAGTTCCTGCTGCCGTAGTGAAAATAATCTGTTAAATCTGTAGGGTTTGTCATTGTGAGGGTAAATAATATGTTTTTACCCTGGGGCAATGAGATCTGGCAGGCTAGCAAGTGCCGCGTGATCATGTCTCTGGTGTTAAAAGGAGCTTCTTGGATGCTTAATCCTTTTTATTTTTCCATGACCCGACTTCCGGGATATTTTCTGACAGAGCAAGCACTGTGACTTCTGTTTAGGGTGACAACCTGTCAAATCATCAGCTCTCTGGCTTTGCTTGTGTCTGTGTCATGCAGCTGCAGGTTTGCTTAGGCTCTGCTACTGAGGGCTCAGACATGGGGGATACATCTCTTGTTTTGTTAGCTGTTTTTCATTAATAGTCCTTGAGGATACAGCATGAGCTGTCCTGGTTGGTTTGCTTCTTGACATGACCAATTTTGCCCAGTTCTGTGCTACTAATTAATAAGTAATAGCACAAAACCGTAACATCTCACACCGCAGGAGCCAGGGACTGGCAGAGTGCTCTCCAGCTTTTTTTAGGCATCGGTGAGCAAACATCTTGCAGCTCTCTTGATTTACTTGAAGGTCTTTCGTGGCCATATTCAGTCCTCAGTTACATCTCAACTTGGGAAAAAAACAATGGCAATGATAAAAAGATAGGGCTGAAGCTGATTAATTTAATGAGGGAGACAGCACGGAGCAGTCATGAATAAAAACCCCCAAACCTTGATCATCAAAGCCAAGAACAGCTATGTGCTGGCTTTTCTTTAAAAGCTGGAAGTACAAAATTGAAATGAGTAGAGGCTAAAAGTTAAAATGGGTGGACTTTTAAATGATGATATTGATGCTATGGACATACTAGAAACTTGGAAAATAAGCTGAGCCATGGATAGCACAGTTATAGGCTGCAACTGATAAAGGAATTGCCGATTATGTTGTTGCTACTCTGTCTTTAAAAAAAAATTGGGGTCACATCAGGTAAATAAGTCATCTGTGGCATACAGGTAACGGAGAATCCCTGCGGTTTGAAATACTGTGCCTTAAAGGGAAGAATGTTGAACAGAGGGATGCTCTCAGCCACCTGACCAGGCTGGTGACCTTGACTGAGAAATGGGAAGGGTAATGAGAAAGAATGAAATGGCAGAAAACAAAAGAGATTTGAGCTCTCGGTGATGTCCTGCAGCCTGGGTAAATGTTATGAGAAAGCATGAGGCAGAGTTTATATTTGCAGATGCCATAAATAACTGCTTGTTGCAGCAGCTAGGCAGAGAACATACTAAGTGAAACCAGTGCCTGGTCTTGACCGGAGCCGTGAGATTATCGCTGTGGACAAAAGTATGACCCAAGCTTTTTAGCATCGTGGCCACAGCGAACCCAAATTCAGCAAATCCACAGAAACGAACCAACAAACAAACAAAGACCACAGTGTAGAGGTTCAGAAAGGGCAAAAACGGACAAATGTGAAAACTTCTTAAGAAATTAACAGCGCGGTTAGAAAAGTAAAATGCTTGCAGATGTCACAGACGCATTTAAAGAGACCTTGAAAATTTGGAGTAGGGATATATTATGTGTTGAAACAAGACTTTCAAAACTGGCACAGGTAAAGAGCAAAGTAAAGGAAACCAGAAGAAAAAAGGTATCTCACAGAATAGAGGGGAAGGTACAAATGAGAAAAATAGATGAGAATACACATTCTGGGAAAGGAAATGTAAAACCATAACACAGCAATAGGTCATAAAAAGGTGCTCAGCAGCAGAACACTAAAGGCATGTAACTAATAAGAAAAATTTCAAACATGTCAGAAACAGAAGGTCACTGTCAGAAGCTCAGTATAGCTGATAAATGATCAAAGTGTAAAAAAAAGGCCAAGCAATATCAGGAAAGCCAAATGGATTATTTGCATTGGTGTTCACTCCAATTTAGGAGTTCAGCAGGGTTGCCATACTGAAAACTTTAATTGGGTAAGTCTGATGACAGGTCTCAAACTGAAATGACATCAAAAGCCTTTTTAAAACAAACCAGTGAAACGGGTAACAACAGATCAACAGGACCAGATGGCACTCACGCAGGAGTTTCAGAGCAGCTCTGATATGAAATTGCCAAACTATTAACTGTGGTGAATAACCCATTGCTTAAATTGGCTTTGCTTAAATTAGACTCAAGGTTAGAGGAAGTGGGACATGTGATGCCCAACTGAAAAATTCACTAAAAAACCCCAAGGAAATACATAATCATAAATCTGATTTTCATTTGAGGGGCATTTGTGAGGAGCATTATAAAGAAGGGAATTAGTAGACATATGGAGAAATACAAAATAATGGAGAAGAGTCAGCACAGCTTGGAAAGCATGGCTCATAAATCTGTTGTTAGGGGTTTTTTTCCTGAGAATCAGTATGCACGAAGATGAAGCTGATCCCGTAGACACAGTGTACTCGCATTCCTCAAAGCTTCTGGTGAAGTCTCTTCCTTAAATAAACCAAGTTGTCATAAGGGTGAAGGTTGTCTTATGGATTAGCAACTAGTCTGAAGACGAGAAATTAAGGACAGGAATACCTGTCAGCCTGCACAACAGGGCAAGGTCACCACTCAAGGTCATACAGAGATGTCTGGTGGCCACAGGGCAGGTCAATATACTCATGAATGGCCTGAAAAAGTTATTTTCATTGAAGGTGACAAAATTTGCCTACAACATAGAGTAACTTGGAGTAATCAAAATGAAAACTGATCGTGAAGAGTTACAGAAAGATCTTATGGTACTGAATAGCTTGAGAATAAAATAGCTGATGACAGTCAACGCCATTAAGTGCAGACGAGCAGACTTAATTTCAGTGCACATAACTTTACAGGCACCGTGGTGGGCCCTGAAGACTTACCACTGAGGAAAATTATCTTGATGTTCAAGAAAGTTTCAGCTAAACTCACAGTAGTTGTCAGGAAGGTAAATAGATAATTAAAAATCAGCAGGAAAGAAACGAGGGTATAAGGCAGGATGTTTTGCCATGCTGCAGACCCACAGTGTGCTATCATCTTGAAAGGTTCGTGTTGTCCTGCTCATGTCACCACAGGAAAGATGTACAAAGAACCAGGAAAGACAGAAAAAGATGGCAAAGCTGATGAGAGCTGTGGAGCAATTGCTGTATGAGTAGACATGTAAAGGACAGGGGCAGTTCAGTTTGACAGATACAGCTAGAGAGAGAAGATCTGTCAGGGGTTTGTAAAATCAAACACACCGTGGAGGAAGTGAATAACGAGTGATTACTTGCTCTGCCCATATTCAGCAGCTGCTGAATCACTCAGATGCTGTCTTCTGCTGATGGCCCTTCACAGATGTGAGCTGAACAAGTGTGAGCAGCCACGCACATCAGTGTGCTCAGAGAGCATCCCAGCCAAATGGTCCTTGCCCTGTCACTCCTGGCTGGACCACAAGGAAAAGAAGACGTTGTTTCTCTTGTAATCCAGCAGTGTTTTAGCTGGGACTGTTGAGTTGCGCAGAGCACTGTGACTACCACAAAGTCACGATTCACAGGGTCAGTGATGCTGCAGCTTTCAGCTGCTCCTGCTGATTTGCCTGTGTATTTTCATCGCAGTTTCTGCCCGGCAAGGAGAAAACACATTTTCTAAGGAAGAGACTCTTAACTGCCCAAAGTATTTCCATTTAAATATTTGCTGATGATTCTCCCCAGAATACGAGATCACTTTGTTCTGCTAGGGTTCAGTGGCTTGTGACCCTTATTAAGCAAGAATGCTAATCTGAAATCATGTGTAAAGCAGTGTCTGATGGCATTTTTGGTCAGGAGATGCTATCTTGTGTAGTCACAAAATTGGTGGTTCTTTTTGGGTGGTTTGGGTTTTTTTCACACTGCAGGTTTTTTTCCACTCAGTTACATTTTATGTGTGCTGCTTCAGTCTTCTGAAATGAGATGAAGATTTCTGCAGTTGGCAGGGATGAAGCATTGTCGCGTAAACAAAACAGCTTTTTGAAGAGGTTGAGACACAGTCCTGTCTAAGACTACACAGTGAAACTGTGGCGGGATCATCCATTTAACATCTGTGTGTTATTTCCCACATCCCTAAAATAGGATTTTTGTGTACAGTACTCAGACTTTTGACATAAAATAGTAACATACATGCAGATTGATTAGGAATCTCAACTGACAGTGAAGTCAGACTGACTTGAAAGATGGATGAGGACAAGAACAGCAACGATCAAAACTCATTTCACGCCTTGGCCAGAGCCAAATGCAGTTCTGAATTCTGAATTCAGGGCTTGAGCCTCTTGCCACTGAAATTTTATGCAAAATTTTGAGTCTGAACTCCTGCTTTTAATCCAAAACTAAATTTTGTGCTTCTCTGACTATGTGGATAGATATAAATTCAAAACTGGGCAGAATGAAGTAGGTGAGGGGTCATAAGTTGCAGAGGGAATGATACTGAGCAGATGACTAGATTGCTTATAAAAATATTTATTCCTAACACTTTTGCTTTATTAGGTACTTAATAAAAACATTGCTTTAAGTATTAAGTAAAATCTTAATTTAATTTTAATTATAGTAATTTTAATCTAAGTATTTAAGTAATATTGATGATGCTGGTGGACCTGTGTTTGCAAAGTCTGTTGCTCTGCAAGGACTGTCTGTTTTGTGTTACTTTTCATTATTAGTTGACAGAAAGGGTCAGAGAGAAAAAATAGAGAGAGGAAAAAATGGTCAGCCTGTGGAAATCTATGCTGTGAGTGGGCACGTTATCTAGTGAAAATATAGTTTGTATACACCTATACTACACTAAAATGTAAGGATGAAACCCTTACTTTCTACAGAGATGCTATGGATCCCAGTTACACAAATTCACTTTAAATATTCACTTTGCCATCTGTAGAACATGACCCAAATTATCTGACAACTGGGTTCTGTGGCGAACTGAATTTTGAGGAGAGTACTTATTAGAGCTGCCCAAGAAGAGCAAGGAGGTTTTATGGCTAAGGTGGTGTCCTGCATCCTGGGTAGCAGAGGATACTAGCTTGAACCCCTTGCAGAGGGACAGTGGAACTCCTGGACCAGGAAGAAAGGTTTCACTAATCTCTCTCCTGACACAAGGCAACATTCAATCTGTCTTTCTCATCCTGTTCCTCCAAACCCTGTTTCCATTTTTCAGGCTCTTCTGATATATGTCTGATAAAGCTGCATGACCTGTGGCCATTACATGGCTTTGCTACCCTGCTCTCTCAGCTGAGTTAAGCGTGTCCTGAAGCAAGGCTGAGACTGTCACCTGTGTCAGGATGGCACATCCCACCAGAAAGCCAGCCTTGCCACATAGGTAGCCATGCAAGTTAGGCAGGTACCACTCTGTGGTACTCCCAAGTCACTAGGGGCTCTCCCTTAGTGGCTGGCAGGCTTATAATCTGCTACCAATCTTAAAAGGGAAACATAAACCCACCTTCTTTCCTTCATGAGGAAATAAAGTCTAGCAGGAGAAAAAAGGTTGATTTTTGTTGTTTACATTCAGCAAACAGAGTGATTCAGGGGTTGTTTACTGCAGGAAATCTTATATTTCCATTCAGAAAGCAGTGCCTACGAGGAGAGTGATATAATTAGGGTATGTGGATAACTATTTAACTGTATGAAAATCAGTGATGGGACAGTATCTACACTATTGAAGTATGACTGATCAAACAGTGCTGGAAGAGAGAGGCCCCTGACATCCATCCCCTCTCTGTCCTAATTTCTCTGACACTAAAAAGTGCTTTACTCATTCAGTATTCTACTCATTTCAGCATGATTCTGTGGGGAGAGAGACACTCACACTTTTCAGCTCAAGCAAAGGCAGAACTGAGCCATTCGCTACTGAAAGCATTTAGAAGTCAGTCCTGTGACCTATTCAGGTCCCAACATAGATTTTCAGGCACTAACTGGTGCTCGTGCTTTCTAATGAGGCTAATGTTGGGCATGTAACATGCCAGCATGATGAGAGGAGCACAGAGCAGCCAGATGAGTTCCCAAGCTATGCTGCAGATTATCATTTTAACCAAGTTTGAATTCTGAAATTTCAGTGCTGCATCTTAAGAGCTCTGTGACTCCAGATGTACCAAGGGTAAAAAATGTGGAATGCCCAGAAAGAAAAATAAATCTGACAAGGACACGTTCCTCCAGTAACTCTGTGAGTGCTTGCTTCAAATTAAATGAAAGGAATAACAAGCATATAAACAATGCTTTTAATTTCAAAGGGCCTATCTTTGTGAAGTTGGCTGTTGTGCTGTGCTTAAAAGCTTAATTGCAGAGTGGCCTTTGAAAGTTTTTGTATCTTTGATTTAATGAAAATGCAGAGTTTGGGTCTGAGTAAATGAGTAAAGTTGTTTAGGAAAACGCTAAGGTCATCAGAGGAGAGTAACAGTCGCAGGATAGACATGAAGAATAAACACAGCCTATGGCAAGACCGATGGCTTGAGACTAATGAAGTGCAAGAAGGAAGTAAAAATTACCAAGGATCAAGCTGAGATATATGTTGCAAAGGATATTAATAGAAACAGTGAAAAAAACCCAACCAAACATAACTTAGTGAAAACAATATAAAAAACTTCAGACATCAGGAAAGTGAAGAAGTGGGCTGTCACGTGGTGAAGGCAGGATGGAAATGAATACAGCCAGTTTGTCACCAAAACAAAATGGATATTTTGCTTTTGTTCTCAGCAGAACCAGTGAGGAATACAAATAAGGAAAAAGCAGGGTGATTAGTGGTAATGGGAGCAGAAGTCTATCATTTCTCAAATGAAAGCAAATTAGAAATCGTTCAGCACACTTATTTCCAAGAAATGCTGGGAACGATGGTGTCAGAGGTGGGTGAAGAAACGGCACACACGCTCTGAACATCCCGCCTCAGGCGAAGGCAAAGCAAAAAGAAAGGACCTACTGATCTGATCTTACATTGCACAAGACTTTAGGTGGTTTGTTTTGTTTTAATGATAAGTATGATGAGAGACATAGCGGCATTACAGCAAAGCTCAACACTCTTTCATCGCAGTTACATGATAGCGCATGACCCTGACAGCTGCCTTGGGAAGACGGCTGTTTTACCCAGCCCAGGGAACTGCAGCAGACCTCCCTGGAGTGCTGCAGGGTGTGATGCTGCATTAGATAGAAAATGGCAGCTTTGGACATGAACGAGAGTTGCCAGGCCAGTCAGTGAAGAGCTGGGATGAGGCAACGGGCTAGGTTGAAGGCGGAACCAGGATGTTTTCCTAATTCCTAGTAATTCCTAGGTGTCCATCCTAAGAATTCCTAGAAATCTACCCAGGACAGATCTCTGTGACACTGGTACACCCAGAAAAGAACGTGGTGCTGTGCCTTGTAGGTGGGTAAACGCAAGGTGATACTGTGGAAGATAAGTCCTGCGGCCACAAGAGATTCCCACTACTGGGCACCTAAGTCCCTTTAGTATCTCATTGACATGGTTTTGCTCTTGAACCCTAGCTGAGGGTTGGCTGAATTTCTGTTTAAGTGTATTTTAAATCTGACTTTCTTCCCTTCTGCCATAGAAGTGGTTTTAGAAAGGTAGAAAGATTTCTTCTGAGAGCTGTAGGTTTTGAGGGTACTGTGCTTCAGGCACCCTATATGCAAGAGTCTTTAATACTTTGCAGAAATGTTTTATCATTGTTTCATAACTGACTTTTTTCATCAGTTTGGAGACAGCTCTGGAGAATAAAGAGCTGTCAGAACAGGGTGCACACCGGAGAGGCTATCATCAGCCTTAAGAGCATTTGCAGTGTGGAGTTTTATGGGTTTCATTCATACATTGGCAAATGTGATAACACAGCTTTTTCTGTTTCCCAAAAGGAGAACAGTCGAAGCGTTTTGGACATCTGACTATATAAGACAGCAGAGCAGCTGATCCTGATGATTGTCGCTGTTGCTCGGCATTATCCAGCTCAGCAGGATCTTGAGGCTTGCAGAAATGGCTCTGGTTTTCTGTAATAGGTAGCAATACCATATATGATTTGCCTCTGCTCTGTTGTTTGGTTTTGGTTTCTTTTTAATCTAAATGATTAGTCCCCCTGTCCCATGCTCAAGATGCTAATTTTCTAGGCTTTAATTAATTCCTGATGCATTTTAAAGAAGACAAAATTATCTTTAATGGAATAAATGCTCTGAGATTATATAATGGTTCTCTCTTAACTTTTCTTACCTGGAAAAACACTTATCTTCTCTACAGAGAATAAAATTATACTAAGAATAATGATTTTTTTTCTTGTGGTAAGACTGAGGAGTCAGTTCAACTGAGCACAAATGAAACCCAGCTGGTCTAAGGGAAAGTTTCCCTGATGCTAATAAGAGCTGGGGAAGCCAAGTACTTGTTTGCTTCAGAGAAGTGAGAGGCTTGCAGAGATTCTTTCTGAGTAGTATTCTAACAGTCTTAATGTCTCAACTGTAAAATGGCCAAACTGTACAAATCAGTGGTTTCAGACCAGGCCACTGGTTGCTGTTAAAATGTGCCGAGGTGGTACAAAAAGTAATCGAAAGGGTTGAGTTTGAGTAAAATAAACACACTGGTATGTTCCAGTAAGTGGAAAAAAGAAGTGGGGGAATGGGAGATAGATGCATTTCAGTTTTGCTGGAATTTGAAGACCTTGTAGAGATTCTGTCCAAGTGCTTGGGATTTTTATTTTTCTTCCCAAAGAGTGAAGAAGCCTTTTAATTAAAAAACATTTAGCAAAACTGGTATGAGCATCTGATGAAAGAAAACTAATTTGGTTTGCAAAGTTATAAGGGATACCCTGTTGCTCTTTGCAGCACATACATAGGAATGAGGCAGAGCACGTTTTGTGTTCTGGGTCTTGTAATTCACTGACCCTTTGCCATACAGATTTGCTTCAGATCTGTTCTGATTTCTACAACAGCAAAGCTCTCAACAACTCAGCTGCAGAAAACACCCTGTACAGACCTCTCCGATTCAGCATCCAAATGTTACTTGTTAGATAAAAAAATGAAACCAAACCCAACCCCTCAGACATAGAGACATAGGAGACATATCTCTCGTTGTATCAGCAAGCCTACATCATGTCTCTGGTATTTTGAATAAGCAGCTTCCTCTTGTGTGGGTTTGCTAACACATGGTGTAAAACAGTTGTACGAAATAATATATCCATCCTATTATTCCAGAAATGTGAGTGCTAAAAAGATGATTCTGTCTTTTGTGTCTCAGAGGAGTTCTTACCTTCTGAAAATTATTGGAGAACGGCCAAGTTATTTTTTTCCCTAATGGGGAGGGAAAAAGATCTATGTTTAACCAGAAGTGCAATAGCTGCCAGAGATAACTGTGTGGTCCAGAGTGGTAATGTGCGTTATGAGAACACAGTAACACTATTGTCTATAACTTACACAGTTCAGATAAAACCAAGTAGGACGGCCTTCAGTTCATGGAGACATTAGCTTTAATGATTTGGGCAAGTTGAACCCCGGCTGCACCCTTATTTAATAATATATATAAATGTTTTCTTCTAAAGAGATTACTATTGTGCATAAATATATATTTAAGATGACATGTGGAAGTTGTCCCTCTTTCTGGAAGGCCTATCATTGTTGTGATAAAAATACTTCACTTTTACTGCGCAGAGACAGCAATTTTCAAAGCCAGAACTTGTTTCTACAAAAGCACCTGGCAAGGAAAGCCATGAAACAATTCTCGCTGATGGGTATGAACCATAAGTTCGCACTTACACAGCCTTTTCCTTGGCCAGACTGCTCACATTTCTGCAAGCTCATGCTGGTTGCAAACCAGTAGGTAAAGGGTAGCACTGATGGGTTCAATTATGCACAGTCACAGAGCAAGTCTATGAAAAAGGTGGGATCAAATTGGGAGGCTTTTTCCTTGCTCTCACTACTTACAAGAAGTTGCAGCACAGATATAAAGCTTAAAATCTCCTTAAATTTGTATGTTTCCTGAGCATACAAATACGTTTTCACACAGGTGATTTTCTGCCTAGACTTTGGCTTAGCTTCTTGCTTTTGTATTCCACTGGG
This sequence comes from Todus mexicanus, assembly GCA_013389965.1. Taxonomy (NCBI): domain Eukaryota; kingdom Metazoa; phylum Chordata; class Aves; order Coraciiformes; family Todidae; genus Todus; species Todus mexicanus. Next base: position 47,148 of record WEIS01049461.1, read on the forward strand.
CAGCAAGAAAAACCCTTAAATTAGGTTTACAGATAAGAAGGCAGGAAACTGTGCGGGATCTGAAGCTGGTCATGGAGGTCTTCTAGAGGACAGAGAAGAACAGGGACACAGCACATTTCTTTCAAAAAGAGAAGAGAGGACGTTAATTCTGGATCACCATAAAGTCTGAGGAGAGAGAGGAAGAGCCATGGAGGCCTGGGGTACTGTGGGTCACTCTGGTGAGCAGCTGGGCATAGCACAGCGGATCCTAGGTGGGGAGATCTCCAGCTTTGCCTCAGTCAGTTCTCACCCTTGCTAAATGCCTTTGTCCCACTCCAGCTACCCAGTGTCTCTGCTTTAACTGCTTCATGGTGAAAGCCCTTTCACACCTCACATGAAAAGGTGGCAAGATGCCCAGCAATATGGTAGCTGTTCCCTAATGACCCTGAATCTGAACATGCTGTAGAACAGGGAAGATCCACTGAATCTAGGATTACTCTGTACCTGTTCAATGGAGAAAAATGACCGATAACCCAAGAAGTGGGGCTTGTGTCTCCGCTATCATGGGACAGTGGAGGTTCCATTAAGCACTAGGAAGATTGAGGTCAAAACAGAATAGGTACTGAATACAAGAAGAGACTCTGCAGGAAGTGTTTGTTTTGAAAGGCAATTAAAAGAAGGTTTCAGAGGGATACGATGGGTCATAGGCTGATGCTTTAGTCATTTTGATGGAAATCTGGCTTGCAGCTCTGTTTTTTGATGCTGTCACCAGATGAAGGCATGAATGGGAAATGTTCAAGAGAAAAGGATCATTTACCTCATTGCTTTGACAGTTCCCAAACACAGTGGTCTATAGTTGAGATTAGGGAGGAGAATCAGAAATATGTGTCACAGCCCACCCCTTTAAGTAAAGCAGCAGAATGAAGACGAAGAGGAAGAGAAGACCTGGGAGATGAAAGACACAGACTTGGAAAGCTGCCTTTCCACCTCTTCAGATATTCCAGGTATAGATAAATATAAGCGCTGTATAGAAAAAAGATAAGTCTTAACATAACAATCAGCTGGTAAACATAAGCATTTAGGAGAGTGTAAAACTCCGAGTGAGGGGACTAGCTGGTGAAGAGATTGGGTCTCAGAGTTACGAACCTTTTTATTTATTTGTCTTTATGCTTTCAGGTATAGGGCACCAGTACAGCAGAGCTCAAAGTGAGGTCTTAGAGAAATGTGAGGGATTTTATACTAAACAAAACTGATTTCGCTCACACTCTTTCTTGACCGGATTTCACCCTCTACACTCACACCGTGTTACAGTCATGCACAGTGAGGTAGGTGTGCGTGCTGAAGCAGTCTGGCCAAGGACTACTTGTGCTTAAGGTGAAGAACAAGAGACACAGGCTAGCAGTTCCTCCTCGCTGGTGATGGCTAATTAGGTTTGGATAGGCCTTTTATACCCATTAGAAGCCAACAGTTACAGTATGATCCTTTTACCTCAGAATTTTGCTTACTTCATCTTTCATGGAGGTTACCAAAACCTGCTGTGCTTTGTCTATGTTTCCACATTTGGGGTATCTTAGAGGTACCACCAAGAGAAACAGTCCGTGCAATACTCTGTAATTTTATTGCCTGCCTCCTGTGGGATCTGCTGTTGATGAACCATCCCAGCTGTGGTTTTATCTGAGCACAGGCCTTCTGGTCTTGGCATAAGCACCTTCATTAGTATATCATTGCTGTCAGTTTGTCCTTGGGTATTGGCAGAGGCTGCTCTTCTAATCCTTGTTTTGCTGTTTCTCTGGTGCTTTTACACACATTTCAGTTCATACCTTATTCAAAACACACTTATTTCTGTTACAAACTTCCACATAGGAGTAACTTTTGCTTGGTTATGGACATGATGTGCACATTTGATTTCCCTACCACTTCTCAGTAGATGTTTTAAGAAGTTCCTGGGCATTTTGTGCTTGGGTGGGGTTTTTTTTGTTTGGTGTTTTTTGTTGATTCATTGATTGATTTTTTTCACCTGGTTGAAGGTAATCACCTCTGTTTTAAGCAGTGATTGCAGCCGCTCTGTAGTTCAAGCTCTGAAGCCTGGGTGTGTCCATACAGCTTTTTCTGCAGACTGATGTGAGGTGAGTATTCTCATGCTCTGAACTGCAGTGACAAGCCTGGGGTTAAGCTCACTTTCTCAGGTTTATTAGCTTGGGCACAACACAATGCTGATGAAGGCTCTGCAGCATCTTGTGGCTTGCTTGCCTGCCTCTTTGCACAAAACCGTGAGAGCAAATTGCATTTGAAAACAGGCAGGGATGCAGCTGCTTTTCTTCTCTCCTAAGGGATAGCACAGCGTTAGCATTTGGACAGCTAACATGCTGAGTTTTCATATATTTTCAGTCACGGAGATGTGGTGGTGTTGTTTCTTTGCCTTTGTCAGAGAAAGCTTTGCTGTTGTTGCATGTGGAGGGGGCAGAAGAGTTCTGCCAGCTGCTTCTGCACAGGAGTCCTTTGCCCCCTGACTCTCAAAGGGACTTGTAGGAATGTAGGGATGCTTGCAGCTCAGAGACACCTTTGTTAGCCTTTCTTACATGAAGTAAATGACCAATACCAGTATTAGGCCAGGTTTTATCTTCTTGACGTCTGAGGATTTGGCCCCTTCCTAGACTCAGTGCATATTTGCCAAACAACTCCTTGGCAGTGGTGCTGGCTTAAGCAATTACTGCCAAGTACCCTGGTGCTCCTCAGCCACTTGTGTCAACCCAGTTTTGCCCTTTTTTTCCCCCTTTTTTTCTTTTTTCTGCAGTCAGCTCAGCTTCCAGGTTGGGTCCCTCACATGACTCTGCAGACACTTCAGCAAGCCCTGCCTGTGGGGCTATTTCAAGAGGACAGATGTCATTAGAGGTGGATAAGCACAGTACTGCTAGTGACAGTGCAACCAGGGCCCTAGAGGTCTGAGGGTTTTGATACGGATGCTGGGGCTTTGAAGAAGATAGACTAAAGAAAGCCAGAGATTGGCATGATAATGTCATGCAGGCTTGGGCCTTGGCATCAAGAAGTTGCATGACTGCAACTGCAAAACCTCTTATGCTTTCTAGACAGGTCTCCTAAATTTCATGGGATTGTGCTGTCTGTCACTCTCCCCCTCAAAACTGACCAGTTTCATTCAAATCTGAGAGACGAGTTGAAGACACAGGGATACTTCAGTTCTCATGTGTGCCCCACTTTGGGCAACGTTGCAGACTGCACTGGCAGTCACTGGTTTCATTTGGCCTGTGGAGTGGTCAGTCAGCAGAAGCATCCTACCCAAACGATCTGCACACTTGTGGTGTGGGACTGGCCACAATAGACACTGCCTCTGATTTAGACTGTGTGTGCACATGTGAAGAATTTGGAGGTAGGATGTGCACATCCATGGGATGCAGCCATTAGCAGATGTGAGGCAGGCTGGAGAAATAAGAGGGAAAGAGTGAATTGCAGGGTACATAGTGAAGTCAGCAGGAGATACTGCCTGAAGAGCAGAGAGTTGGGTTGTAGGATGCAAGCCTGTAGAAAACCAAGATTCCTCAGCTCTGCTACTTGCAGAGCAATGTTTATTTTCCTTAATGCCAGCTCAGGGAGCTGCAGCTACGCAGCCTGTATCTCATTAAGGATTATGACTCAGAGGCGCAGCAAAAAATGAGATATTTGGTCTCGAACATTGCTGAGTTTTGTCTACATGTGCACCGTTCTAGTTCTTGGAGAGTAATGCTTGTCTTGCTTGCAGTAGGATAGCAGGTTTGGAGCAAGGTACAAGCTACTGTATTTTCATCTTTCTTAGGAGACGTGCTACACTAGGAAAAAGACTGACTTTCAGGGAAATGTGGCTATAGATCTACCACTAACACCTATCACACAAGACAGGGATGATGAGGTTCTGGCTTATTTTTGAAGAGCACAAGTTATATAATTTTTTTCCTAGTCTTCTTTCCATAGTCTTTCTAGCTATTCAGCTCACATTGCCCTTTCCAACAGATGAGTAAGCAAAGCAGATGTACTGTGATTTTTTTTTTTTTTTCCTTTGGCTCCTCAGAGGAGATATGACTAGACAGAGTTCGAGTCCTGGTGCCTCAGCTTTGTTCTCTGGATACCACTTCTCTCTGCTGCTCTTTGTGCTGGGACTTGCCCCCTCAATGCTGAACGCACTTCCACCTTCAGCAGGAGCTGTTGGTGTTGCCAAAATTCCTGTTTGCAAGCCTCTTCATGATTTAAGCTACATGCTCTCAGATGAAATACTCCCCCTGCTCAGTGGCTGCGGGGAAGGTCAGGATAAGTGGGGCACTGGATTCCTCTGCCCCCTTTGCTTGTGGGGCAGGGACTGTCCACTGATAGTCAGAAAAAGGTTGCTTCCGCTTGTCAAAGCTTTGCTGAGATAGAAGATGGTGAAGGTGACTATGACCAACTTTATATTGAGAGCAGGGGGAGGGCAGTAGGAGAATTTGTCTTTCCCCAGATTGCTAATGGTGCTATCTAGGACAGCTAGTGGTGCTGATGGACTCTTCTCCAGGGGGTCTACTGGGCTACAAGAATAGGGCTGAGCTTTGAGGGCTGTTACCTGCCTCCTGTCCCCTTTCCCTCTACAGACAACAAACTTGCCCTCGAAGCTGGTGGGAAATGTGTTCCTCCTCCATAAAAGCCACCAGCTTCGGTCAGGCATTGTCCAGGCAATCAGCGTTCAATGTGGTTTTTGAGGACTGCCTGGGAGTTTTGCCTGCTTGCTCAGCTGCCAGTTGGGGCCACTGCCCTGGCATGCTACTGCTCAGTCCAGCACCCAACTGCATCTACACCTGAACCACTGGCCTGGCTCCTGCCACTGCTCTGCCTCATCCTCTTAGCCTCTCTCTGGCATAGTCCCCTTTGTAGCCCTGTGGCTTCAGCTCCTGACTTCTGGCTCACNTGTAGTCTTAGGTTCTCTGCAGCCAACAGGACGCACAAAGAGGAAAAACTACAAATGTAGATAACATGATACAGTGCCTGCACTGATGAGCTGGTCTCCAGGTATCAAAAATACTTACATTTCTTATTGCTGCTGTTGTGTTTTTACCACATCTTGGCCAATCTTTACAGCTGTACAGCAATCACTTTCTCAGCTTATGAGTCAAGGCAAATAAAAGACAACTTGTGGTGGCCTCCAACACCCAAAGCTCACCACAAAATTAAGCTAGACATTCATGGAGTTGTTCATTCCATGCTGTAAACAAGCAGAATTCTGAATGTCCATGTATAATTCACTAAGCTAGTTGAACTAACTCATTAGGAAAAAAATTAATTAACCTGTCACAGAAGTGACTTCAATGCAAAATGACTTTAGTGTGAAACAGGCAAAGTGTGGAAATAGAATCTTACTGATTACTGCTGCAGTCCTTGCAGTTCAGCATGAATTTCTAGTCTGTTACTCATTTTGGGGAATATCTGCAACGTCATGATAGGTAACAACAGAAAGTCATCATAGTAGGTAAGCACAAAGTCAATGTACATAATCCTGACATCCATCCCTTTTACAGTATGATAGCTTTAGTGCCCTCTGGAGTCCTCTGATTTCCACAGTCCTTCAGTATTTCTTGGCATGAGTATGACCTATGCTACCATCTAGGGTTTTTTTATTTATAGACGCAGTGCAAGATTATTTTTTTTTTTTTAACTAACAAAGTCCTTTAAAAAAATTAAAATTAACAAAGTCATGCACGGATTTTCACTCTTAATATCTTACAAAGCCTCCTTCTTAACAAAGCAGCATGACAGTAGTTTCCTGGACATCAGAGATAAGATACCAGATGGGCTTGTGGCTTCAAAGAGTCCACTGTTTTTAGAAGCAGGTCTACGTGCAGATTAATGAAACTGAGACTCATGACCTTCAAGTATAAGGCCAAAAGTTGTGATAATATTTGTTTAGATTTTTGTTCAGTGTGGGTTGTGTTGAAATACCATCTCTGGAAAAGAGGGCATACCAACAGTATCATGCCATCTAATTGCTTCCCCTTCACTCAGCCCCACGAAGTCATCAGAGAGTTAGTATTGACTGCTGGGAGGTCAAGGTTTCACCTGGGAAATTAATCCAAATCATAAGCTCTCTGCAGTAACTAGTAATACGTAACAAAAATACACACTCTGCCATTTCTAGGCAGTGTGTTTTAAAGCTTTTTTACAAGGGAGGAAAACAGTGCACAGCTATAGCATAATGAAGGAAAAAATACTCTCCCAAGTGACAACGGTGAATTTTTTGGATGCATTTTTCCTTTTCTCTTGTGTCCATATTTAAAAAGAAAAGCAGGAAGATTCTCTGAAGAGCTTTGAATAATAGCCAACTTCAATGCAGAATCCTCCATATAGATCTACTGGGTTGCAGACAGTGCAACCCAGATTAACCTCAGAGGAAATGTCAAAGTAAGCCCTTCATAGATATCTATCCCTCCCAGTTAAACTCTCTGCAAGACTATGCATAAGCAACCTTATGCCAGGATTGTTAAATGGTACTATGTGACTCTGCAATGTAACAACAGACTTACATAAATACTATGAAATTATTGTTTACATTGCAGCAATTCCCAGATACTCCAGTCAAGAGCAGAACTCCTATAGCGCTGCTCAATTGTAGATTAAAGTTCAATTTAGGCTCTGGGGAGTGTGCTTTCTAAAGCAAAAAAGCGAGTCTCTGATAGTGTACAGTAGGAAGTTTAATTGCCTTCTGCTTGGGTGTGCTGTATTACCCCAGCTGAGCGCACAGCCCAAAAATGCTGGGGCAGAGGGAGGATAAATGTCAAGGCCTTGACATGTGAAAGTCATGTGCGTTTTCCCCTCCTTTTTTATAGGCTACATCTTTGTCATCTCACCTCATCCACCCATTCCTCTGTGCCCACTTCGAACCTCCCTTCTCCAGCTACCCTATGCCTGTTCATTGGTTAACTTTTCTTCAGGTCCCAAATGCATGCTCTCCTACCAAGGTCTCCTCCAAACAAGACTCTGTCCGTTTCCCACAGTGGGAACCTTCTCCAGCTGAGCCCCTTCCCACCAGAGATCCTTCTAAAGGGGATTTTGGGGCAGTTGGGGCAGGGTTTCTCATATCCCTAGGGAGGCACCGCTCTGATCCTAACACCGGCATGCTTTAAGGGCTCAGAACGCATGCTCTGCTCTGACATACAGGTCTGGTGTCTGGAGCAAGGTTTTGGGCAGCGAGCTGGGAGAAACTCGCCCTCACCACCATGGATTGCTGCAAATCGTCTATTAATTGTGCTGAATGAAAAGCAAATACCATGACGGTATTGCTCAGCAGGCTCTCACCCAGGGAATCACAGACTTTCTAATTGAGACAGAATAAGGGAAATAAAAGAGGAGTTTAACTTCACTTCTTCCCCCCCCGCAAATTACGGAGAGCTCAGACACGACCGCTTACACAAGCAGTAATCCCACTGTTTAAATGACAAGTTAAAGCTCCAGGGTTCAGCAGCCACAGCTGCTTTAAAGTATCACAATACTTGATCTTGATTAATAAGAGTTTTGCAAATGGAGCTAGTAAAAATGTCTTATTCTCCTTTCTTTCCATGGCTGCTGATGTAAAATGCTGATGCATTTTCCTAGGAGAGGAGAGAAAAGAGTGCTACGAAAATATCTCAAAATATATCAGACTGTACTAGGGTAGAAAATGAGCTTCAGTTTGATACAATAGGTGGAAAAGTTCCCTTTTTTTTTAATTTAAAAATTCTATCATATTTTTGTCTGAATTTGTAAGAAGTACATGATTTTTATCTTCCTGGGTGATACAACATCACCTTGCTACCATCCCAGCAACCTAGCAAAATCCTAGCTGTTTTTGACACTGCTGCTTACCTTCTGTGACTCACGCGAGAGCTGTTCTACCTAGTATTCTTCACAATCAAAGCTAAAAATAATTCTTTCTAAGGAGACAAAGACACTGTCAAATAGGAAGAGTTTTTATTAAGCAATGGGAGTTTGGTTTGTTCTTTTCTTCTTTTCTTTTTTTTTAATTTTAGGAGACTCGCTTAGAGAAACAGCTTCTTCTTTTGTACATGATTTTCCTGGGAGAAAATCAATGCACTTAATTTGATTTTCGAGCCTTGCTGCACAATCAATAATGCCTCAAGTCTGGAAGCAAATCTCATGGAAAGTGACTTCAAACCAGTATCCCCAAAATTCAGATGCGACATCCCTTTCCCAAATAATCAAGAGCAGCATGCTTCGGACCAAATCCATATTAAGAAGAGGGTTATACATGCTAGTTAGAAGAGGTCAACCTCTGGTACTGTACTGTTCTGAAAAGCTGCAAAAATAAGGTGTAGAAGTAACTGAAGGTGTGCACTCCATCTCTTAGTATTCCTATGGGGTAGTCTATTCTTACATGCGGACCTGTACTTCATAGGCCAGTGATTGTCATGTACGTTTGCCCAAACCTCTAGACTCTAGATTCTGTAGCAATGTGCTTCTTTATGCCTTGGAAGGGGAGGGAGAATAGGCGAAGAAGGCTTCTCCTTTTTATTGGATCTCTGCTCTGATTTTTTACAAATTAAGACAGATTCCAGACACGTTCCCACTTTGCATGACCAGGCAGTGCTATGAGTCCATCTTACTGTGTGACTGCATCATCCTCATTAATCACTGCAGGAGGCTAGAGATGTATTCACTTATACCAGGACTGCATTAAGCTATTGGCCAGCCTGCTGAAACTTTCCTTCTTTTTCTAAAACACCAATTATCAAGCTTCTAGTCTTCCCTTCACCCTTTGTCCAATTTCATCTATTCTCTTTTTACTCACACGATGGTTTATTTAGCCCAGCCTACCCATTTGTGACAGGTGGCAATTGGGGAGCAATTCTTGGTTAGTGTAAGCTGCCAGGTTTACGTCCATAGAGTCGATGGATGTGACAGTTAATTTCAACTGCAGACCTTCCCCTTTGCCTTTGAAATGATTTAAGTTCCTTCCTGGTTAGATATACTGGAGAAAAATCTCCACAGAACATTGTGGTTTTACCAGTGATATTCTGCATAGCTCTGAGTCTTTCTTACACACATTTTTTACTTCAGAAGGAGCTGTATTTAATGAGGATGTCTTAATAAGGGGTTGCAAATATTCTGACAAGCAGTTTCCACAAAAATTTACCCCTTTAACATTTGATAAACTCTGCTAAGAACCTTGAATGGACGAGTTTTCACAAAAGAGGGATTTGCAGATTATAAACTACACGGATTATATACGGTGAGATCTCCTCTAAACCACAATCCGTCTTTCAAAAAATCTTGTTAGAAACATGTCTTTTGGGGGGAAACTCACTCAGAAAAACCCATCCAAACAGAGGGTTTGCATTTTTTGGTGGGGTTTTTTTTTGCAATTTTAAGGTAGTCAGAAGTAGGAAATCCACCATAACCATTGCTACAGCTTTCTAATGGATTGCCAGAAATGGGAAATCTAGTATTAATACAGCTTGGTAATGGTTATCTATCCTTACAGTTCAGATTGTGCATGTCATTTTTAGCTTGAGTCTACAGCTTCAGCTACTCAATTGGACTTCTTTTTGTTTGGTAAATCAAAGAGCCCTTGCTTATCAGATTTCTGTTCCCATGTAGATAGATATTACAGCCTGTGATCTAATTATCATTCTCTCCTTATTAAGCTAAACAGGCTGAGCTACTTAAGAAATCCCAAATCTTATTTATTACCCAGTCATCAAGAGGTGATGTATAGGAAACTAAAGACGTTCTTCTTGTTGTGTCTTTGGTGTCTTGATTAAATTTGTCTTCAGGCGTGACTTTGTGCTAAACCAATGCTTATTTGGTTCTTCTTTTACCATTAGCTATTACCATGTTGCTATCCTGAATGATTCAGTCAGGTTTACTTCCTTTGAGGACAGGTCCTCCTGCTGCAATGGGGCCACTCTGGCTGCATAGGCTTCTGTCTACATACAAGCTGGAGCATCAAAACTGAATCCCTCAGTCCACATTACACTTGTTAGATGAGCATCACTTCCTGAGCCATTGGCTGGCTGTGCTCCTGTTTCTAATTCAGATATTATTTTCATTCAGTACTCTCCAAATTCCCCCAAAGTCCTAAAGTTTCTTAAGTGTCTTGTGAGGCTGTGATGCTAGAGCTGGTGTGCACCATTACAAATGAATGGTCTGTTAAGTTTGGAAGGCTGTATGATCTGGTTACACAACAAGGCTTGGTCCCAGAAGAGGAAGAGCACTGCTTCTGTTGTCTTTGTGTTTGTCTTGGGCAGGATGTTGGTTTCCTTTTTCTTAGAGTGAACTTTCTAACAAGTATTGCCTATCTTTCTTGGGTAGTCAGATTGCTGTTTTGAAAGCAGACTTGACTATTTCATCCATTCTGTTGAGCAATCATCAACAATTTTATCCCATACCACTCTCCACCACCTTTTTTCAAGTGTTGCATCAGTTATTACTAGCTTCCTAATAATGATCTCTGGCTGTGCAGAATTCCCCAGACCATCTTGCCGCAGCTTGCGAGCCTCTGTTCATCTACACTGCACAAAATACCACCTTGTCCCCTTGACTGCCAGGACCAGCTCCCTACCCTCTTTTCTCTGCAATTAGCTCCTTTCGGCCTTGAATCTGTGAGGACAGCAGTGTTCAGAAAGCATCTTTTGCCCTTCCACTTCATATGGACTTTATCTTAATTTTAACTAGTGAGTGAATTCAGGCAAATGGCAAACAAAACTGACATATACTGTGTATTTACTGTAAATATTTGTGCATATTTTCTGACACATTATAGAATATAATGGCTAACCACATCCTGGGCTGCATCCAAAGGAGCACAGTCAGTAGGTTGAGGGAGGTGATTCTGCCCCTCTACTCTGCTCTGCTGGGACTCCACCTAAAGTGCTGTGTCCAGCTCTGTGGCCATCAATATAAGAAAGACATGGACCTGTTGGAGTGAGTCCAGAGGAGGGCTGCAAAAATGGTCAAAGGGCTGGAGCACCTCTCCTATGAAGAAAGACTGAGGGAGTTGAGGTTGTTCAGTCTGGAGAAGAGAGAGCTCTGGGAAGACTTTATTGCTGCCTTTCAGTACTTAAAGAGGCCTGTAAGAAAGAAGAGAATGGTCTTTCTAGCAAGGCCTGTTGTGACAGGATAAGGAGTAATGATTTTAAACTAAAAAAAGGTAGATTTAAGACTACATATAAGGAAGACATTTTTTTACAATGATTTTGTAACACTACCATGCAAAGTGCTTAGTGTATATAAAATGGAGGAGAAAGACAAGCAGACAAGGGAAAATGAAGGTATTTCTTTGGAGAGTGTTGTAATACAGAGGTTCGTGGAGCTGTCTCCCCCACTGCCTCTGCTGTGTCATGGCTGTATGTATGGTAGAGATTGTAGCTGTCACTGTTTGACACAGCCACAAGATTATGGCCAAATCAGAGCCATGATTGCATCAGTTTCACTTAATTCCATTTCTTGATTTAGGGGAAGAGAAAATAACATGAACATGACATTCCCTTCCTCTTTCTGACAAGGCAGTTAACAAAGATTAATTCAGTGTAAGACCTGTCTTAATTGTTTCTGGTTTCCTGAAGTACGTTTGTGTCTGTTGTTTTGTTTTGGGTTTTTTTGTAGGGTTTTTAGTTTTGGTGGTGTGGTTTTTTTTTTGAGAGAAGCTGCCCATAAAATCCTGACTTAATAATTTCAGACTACTTTGAACGGTACATTTGGTAAAGCAACAACTATAAAATTTAATGCTGCTAAGGGAATATTTAGGTATATCTATATATTATGATCATAAACGCATACGATCTTTAGACAGTGAGCATAGAAAAGCTCCCTACACACGTACAGCTCTTGATAGTTCAACATTGCTGGCGAAGCTTTGGAAACCTATTAACCGCTCAAATCCAAGCAGCCCAAGCCTGCTGCACCTCCTAATCATGGTCAATGCAAAGGTTCCTGTTGCTGTAATAGGTGATTAATCAGGCTCACAAGGAGTAAGTTTGAGCAAAAAACACCTCCATGCAGATTTCCACTGTGAGAAGGTGTCTGTATAGCCCCTCCCTGTTAAGCAAGGGCTGTATGTACGGGCTAACAATAGGACCAAGGCTGTGGAGCGCTGCTGGGTGAGACAGACTGGTTACCAGCAGCTAGAAGTGCAGTAGGGAAGGGTAGGTTCAGAACACTGAACGTTCCTGAGTGAATTTAGGATGCTCTTTCCATTTAACTAGTGAGGTTGCCACATGGGGTGGCTTGGAAGAATTTACTTAAAAGGCAATGAAATGGCACAGGAGGCATTTTTCTGGCACAGGTGTCCCACTGTACTTTACAATTAACACTCACTGAAAACTAGGAAGACTATCACAACTTCAGAGGTAGGTAAATAAACATTAAGATGTTGATATGCATCATCCACTGATTTAATGACTGCTATAGCAGCAGAGCACAGGAGTCCTGAGCAATTAAACCCAAGGAAAAATCATAGAATAAAGCAGAGTAGATTTATTTTTCAAGTCTCCAAAGAATAATTGAAAGCATCCCCTTTGCTAAATATGTCTTAAGTTTAAAGAAAGGCAAATAATCCATACTAGTAACAGACTACCTTGGGATCTTTTTCCCTTCTTGCTTTTCCCTCTTGGAAGAATTTGAGCCAATCCCATGCCTTCTAATGAGTTATCTCCTGGTTGGAAATGCCAGCTTCTACTGTTTTTTGGTTGGTTTTTTTTTAAAAAAACCAACCCCACAACCCTTGGGTTGTTTTATGAAACGCTTTCATCATCAGTACTTGTTCTGTAAGCTGCAAGGTGGAATACATTGAAGGAAGTAACTTCTTGTTGATGTGAGAAAAAAAAGAAAATAAAGATATTAACTTCTACTATCTACCTTCTCCATACTTTCAACAGTTAGTCCTATGACTAGAAAGGTGGTCTGTACACACGTGAAACAAAACCAGATTGATATATGACATTGAGGATAATGATTCGTTTTGTTTTGTTTCCAAATCCAAATCAGGATTTTTCTCCCTTGTGTTTTATTGCCACTTAAATAAGTTGGAAGAAGCTGATGGCATCGCAGCACTGGGACTCTAAGTTGAACTTTCAGTGTGTCATCAGCCATGGCATGTAGCTCAGCTTTACTTCAAATTGCACAGCTGGGTGGAAAGCACAAGATGTCAAGACTGATGACTTGTTTTGACTAGTTTCTGTCTCGCTTTGTCACAACTCTTTTCCCAGATGTATGATTCAAACTTAACCAGAATGGGCAGCCTTGGGTGAAGCCACAGCTCTGCGCAGCTCACCACAGTTGGTGCGCAGGCTGCTGGGCTACCTGAAAGGAGGTTGTAGAGAGGTGAAGGTTGGTCTGTTCTACCAAGTAACAAGCGATAGAACAAGAGGAAATGGCTTCAAGTTGCACCAAGGGAAGTTTAGACTGGACAGGTTATCAGGTGCTGGAATGGCTTGTCCAGGGCAGTGATTGACTCGCCATCCCTGGAGGTATTTAAAAGTCATGTAGATGTGGTGCTGAGGGATACAGTTTAGTCGAGGTGTTGTCAGTGTTAGAGAAATGATTGGACTAGATGATTTTAAAGGTCTTTGCCAATCTAGGTAGTTCTGTGATTCTGTGACTCTGTGCATCTCAGCCCTTGTTTCTGGACCCTGGCTGGCTCCCTGGGCTATGTTTTACAGCCTACAGGCAAGAGGCTGCCTGGGTTGGCTGCGAGGTGGGGGATGCGGTTTGCTCATCCCCAGTCTACGTGCTTTTTCTGTCTCAAAGAGGAAGTGGGGAGCTGCAAGCCAGGCAAAAGGTACCTGCATATCTTCAGATGTGTGCATGTAGGTGCCTGTATCCTATCTTTAGCATTTCAGTAGTTAGTGTTCTAAAAAGCTCTGCTGCAAGAAACATTCCCATGTGAAACTGTGCACAAGGGAAAATAAAGCTCTTTTTTATATGCAAAAGTTTTTCATGGATTGGAAATTGCGATAACAAATAATTCTAATTTTGAACACATAGTAATTTCAATCATGATTTAAGGCATAGTTGAATGTTCACTGATTTATATAATCAATCTTAAGCTTTTTTTGTCCTTCACTTTTTTTCTCTTTTCATTTGGAGAAATTTATTATTATTGCATTAAACCCATTCAAATAGGTCATTTTGCCATCACACATGGGTTTACACTACTTCATACTTCTTTCTTGCAAACAGCATCTGTATATATACTTACTAAGATAATTGCCTACTTCAACATACATTTATCCAAATACTTTATTTTTGCATTTTGAGTAATGTATTGAGTGATATAATGTCAGTTAAAAAAGAAAATTCATTTGATACTAATTTATGCCAAGCACTTTTGATAAAGAATGGAACTTATTAAAAAATGTGGGAAGTCAATATTTCATATTTATGATTTATTTGCTGTAGAACCTTCTCTTGTACCTGTCTGCATTTAAATTACTAAAAAGGAAAGACAACCCAATCCTTTCCTCAGACTTAAAAACCTCAGGAGGTATTTTTCAGATGTTCTAATTGCTCAAGTAATTTGACTTCTTCACATTTTATGAATTTGCCAAGACTTCATTCAATCACTGGGTAATAAAATCTTTCGGTCTTTCAAAAACTCTTACTCCGTTATTCTTCATTTCAACTACAGTTATTCCATTATTTTTCTTTATTATTACTGAGCAGCTGTTGGTTTTAATATTTCGCCATGTAGTACTTTTTTTCTATTTAACATTTTGAGGATACTGTCAATTTTAACATGGGGAAAAGGGTCTGTTTATGAAATTATGCTGAGATGGTAACGCAGTAAAAGCAAAGCAGGAGTAAGCTGCTGCTTTTACTCTTTATGGGTCATGCAGTCAAAGAGGCAAGTTTGGGAATTTCAGCTCATGGCATCATGAAAGGCAGTAAATTCTAGACACTTTTGGTTTTTTTTGAGACATCTATATTTTCAGGCTTGGTTTAGATATGATAACCTTCTCTTTGTAAGAGTTTATTAGTACAGAATATTTTTTATGGTGACATCTCTCCATCAGTGAGAAATGTATTTGTTGCAATAACGCTTAAGCCTCAAATACTCATAGTTAAAAGAAAGAACTTTAATACAAGTAATTATATCGATTGTTTAAATGCACCATAAGCAGAAGACCTATTATTCTCCCTTGGTAAGAGCCTGTCATGTATGCTGCAAGGAACTTCTATGACACAAGGTGCATAGCTCAAACATGGTATTTTTTTCTTATCTTTCAGATCTGCACTGAAATTCATTAACGCACATGCTAGACAGATGTCTACCCTAAGTCTTTAGGATGGTCTGGATTGACATCTTGCACAGCTTGGTGCACTTAGGTCTGTTTGCTAAGGTGTCTACATCCATTAACCCATTACTGTCCTATCTCACCATCCTGAGAGTGTTCTTGGTTTGTGGTGAGTCTGTCACAGGGAGTTCACATTGCCTGTATGTCCCTCGACGAATCAGCCATCACTGGCCAAACCCAGCACATCTGGTTTCATCCCAGGGACTGTCTCCAGTTTCTCACTTCCAAGCACCCATTCAAGACATGCTGAGTGCTGGTAGATGTTGTGCGGGAATAAGTGTCTGGAGTTAATTTCTATCTCCTGTCTCTCTCTGTGCCTGCATTTTGCACAGGCAAGTGTTGAGCAGTGCCCAGTAGTACCAGTCACAGCACTTTGCACTGCGACATGGGAATCCCACAGTTTCTGGTGGGAAGCCCCATGATTATGTAAGCCTGCAAGTCTGTACATCACGGGTCTCCTGACACTGTACTGCCTGCAGAGACACTTATGAGCTTGGTCTCATCCCAAAAGCCACTCATCAGGGAATATGCATGATTATTATTATTGTTGTTGTCAGTGAATCTTGCCCAGGACTGTGTTTCAAATAAATCCCAAACCAACAAGAAAGCAGCAGCAGTTATCCAATATTCCAGTGAGGTACAGCACTGCTGAATCCAAGGCACCATATAGGGTTTTTGTGGCTTTAGTGGTAATTGATTTGGTCCCATCATCCTGGAGAATGTGTGAAATAGTATAGCTATGTATATCCTCCCATGATGATTTCAGGAGCTCCTTTTTCCCTCAGCGGTCTTTGGTGAAGCTGAAGCAGAAGCATTCATGTGTAGGACAGTGAACTTTATCATGCAGCTTCTTGCTACTATCTTTTCCATTCTTCAAGTCATAACCTGATGAATCCTGACTTACAAATAGAGCTATACAAAAAAGGTCTCTGTTCTTAGACCATGTGCCTTGTGGGTGTGTTATGGAAGAGAAGTATCTCTTGATTCTTGCTGTGCCCTTATTGGTCTCTCCTGGCAAATGTCAAATGCCGTGTCAAACCTACAACCGGCAGCTTCCCTTCTGGAGGGCTAATACACAGAGATCTTCTGAAAGATCTGAGAATGTCCACTCATCTTTTTGATCAGGTTTAGTCTGTAATGTAGACCTATTTCCTGAGATGGTTTCAGCAGGCCTCCTGTTCTCTTCTGCTTGTGCCCTTTCTCTCACAGAGATTCATATGGTGTTACTGGTGAAGTCAACTCTTAGCCATAATGCTACTTGCTACTCTTCTCAAAACCTCTTGCCTAATTGTTGCTTTGGATTTGCTTGCTCTGAGCCCTGAAATGTTAACTGAGTCTTTACCACCGGATTATCTATCGCAAGCATATTAGAAACAAGTTATCTGGATGTACTGTTTTTCCTGTTTCATCAAGGATATTTAGGAGTAGTTCCCCAAACTCAGCCTCTGGTTTACCGAAGGAAGTGCTTTTTTCCATGAATCCTTTGCTTACTAATTTAAATATGATTTCACAAAGGTATAAGCCTTACTGTGAAGTCAGTTATAGTTCCTGCATTTGGATTAATAAATACACTATTTCTAACCAGCAATTTTTTGCACATGGAGCACTTTCTGATCTGGACTCCAGATTATCAGCCCCACACTTGTTTTTCTGTAACAATCTCTTCATTCTCAATGTATATATGGGAGCGAGCACAATGATAACAGGCTTTCACAGCACCAATCTCTCTACTGAAAATTGTGAAGCACCTGTTGTCCATTTTCTTTGCATCAGATTTTCTTACTTGAGCTTTTGATTACTGTGTGCTACACTTAACCAGCACTTCGTGAATCCCTGGTTCTTTCAAATATGGCTTTTTTTTTTTCATCTGACAGCAGAGACAGTCTGCTTCATATGATGACCCAGTTGGATCTGCCTCAGAGACTCCTTATCAGTAATTGCTGCTTTTCTCTTCTGACACAAATTCATGCAAACATTTTTTTTTCCCCACTGCAGATATGCTAAAGCACTGTGGATGACATCATATCTGCTGTACCTTACTTTCATTTCCATTTCTGGTAAATCCAGGCAGTAACACGACTGCTAAACTGGCATTTCTCAGAACTTCTGGTTCATGAAAGTACATTTTGAAGCAATGCTTCATCAGCCATGGGATTTCTAAGGCTGTGTGGATTATAAATTCCTTTCACGCTCCTGGGATGGGGAGGAGGGAGAGGGACATCCACTGTCTCCTTTCCCTACTTAGCTTGAGAAATGTGACAATTACACTGAAATCTGCAATAAAAAATGGTATGCACCCCAAACTGCACAACAATTCACCAGTACTATGTAAACCAGAGCACCAGTAACAGATGTACAGACCAAACAGATACTGTGACATTCAATTTTCATCTCAGTGATGTCTTGGGAAAATTACTCATGTGGAAAGATTAGCACATACAGAAGACTACAAAACCACAGAAAAAAAACCTGTCTGACAGAAATGTTGCACAGCCTTCCATACTGGTTCACACCTGGCTTTGGTGGCTTATCTGACACCCTTAACCTACGACATTAATTGATGGCACAAATGGGGTCTTGTTTTCCTTTTGGGTATACTGTTGTCATGCCACTCTGACTTCACTAGCATCACCAAACCACACCTGAGAAACCAAGGAATCAGGTCCATAGAGCAGGGATTATATATGAATGTGACAGATAATATTGGACGATCTTCTCTGGCTTCATTCACATGTCAATAAATTGACTAAGAATTTATTTTTTTTTATGATACGTAAGAAGAACCATTAAATCCTTGTCTTTTTAAAACCATGTTTATTTGGTTTCTGGACTACTCCAGAAAAGCATTTTTAAGTATATCAAACCCATGGTGGGAAAGCATATCCCCTCCCATGGAACAGCAGCTTTCTGAACTGCAAATGCTTCCAAACCCAAGAAAAAGCAACTTCTTCCACACAGAGGTAGGAAATCAAGTTTTCATCTCTACTAGAGATCTGGCACATTGCAGTCTTTTGTCTTCTTGTGTTTTACATGATTATACGTAACAGGTCAGCCTGACAGAAGCTCTGGCCAAAACCAGCAGCAATGGTGTAGCTCTGAGTGGGTAGGTTTTTGCTGGAGAAGTGCTTGAAATAGGTACATTGGTTTGTCAACATTCCATTATAAGGATGGAGACACTGTCTATGATACTGACCACCATTAAAAACATAGCAAAACTGACTGGTATTGTGAGCGCTGCCAGAGCTAGGAAGTAACGTACTGCAGCTGACAGAGAAGCCCTCCTAATGCAGTCCTGAAGCTGAGGAATCTCATTTGCATTCACATTTTGGCCTCCATCCACCGTTCTGGCAAAGCAAAGGAAAATCAATTGACTAAGCTTCCAAAATTGCTTTAAAGACTCAAATAATGTCAAATCTGCTTCCTACGTCTGCAACAATTATCAGAAAATACAGAATTAAGAATCCCCAGCAAACTCCGCTCTGTCTCCTTGATCCTATGCATTAAGTGGGGTTTTCATTATCCTGTCCTACTTTTTGGTGCAGATGTGTTCTGTAGATCAATTGCACCAGTCTTTTTCACACTTGATCTGGGAACCATGCATGATTCATAAGCTGTCAGAAGGTGGTTGATGGAACAGGCCACCAAAACTCAGTGTCAAGCATATGTGTACCTTTCCATGCATGCAAGCAAGAAAATAAGCAAGTTCATGAAAGGAAACTTATTAAAGAGATACTCAGAGCTGGACTTAAGGCTTTCTCTTTGTAAATGAAAACCAGTGTGGGTGCATTACAAGATCCCTTAATTTTATCTTAGCGGTTCACTCAGATAAAAGAGCACCGGGCAAAGTGATCTTCAGGGTCCCTTCCAGACCCACACTTCTGCAGCCACACAACACAGCATGTGCTGGATTCATTTCACCTAACACTCAACATCTACACTACAGATGTTTACATGGAACTGAGTTATCAGTGGGAAACAGGCCATGCTAGGAGAGCAAGCCTTGCTCGGGTTTCTGAGCTTGAAAATATACTGCTAAAAAAGGGGTTCAATATATATACTGCTAAGAGGGGTTAAATCCAAGTAGCGTTTATCCAGCATTTCCTCAGATTCAATTATTTATAGGACTGTGATCCTGCTTTCCTTGTACAGAAAACCTCCTGCTAAAGTTAATGGGTACTTTTTCCTTAAGAAGATGCATATGATACAGCCCTTAGGATACAGGGGGAAATATGCAATTTCAATATAAGTCAGGAGCATTCGGTTCAGCTCCAAGTGCCTTGTGAGAAGAACAGAGCTAAAATTTGCCTCTGAAGATAACAAACGCAATTTCAAGAGCAAGTATAGGGGTCTGTAGTTACAGCAAAATGGGTATTCTGTATTCTATTATGCGAAGTTTTATTCTTTGTTGAACAGCATGACCTATTTCCCAGCATCATGTGATTTTTGTATTGGAAGACTCTTCTGTAAAGAAGCAGAATTAATTTTCCAGTGTAAAAGATGCAAACCTGATTTTCGTTAATTCTGCCCAATAAAACAGTATAATGTTGCCTTTCTTTTGAAAGACATGTACGTCTAAAGCATATGCACATACTTATCCATTGCTGGAAGTATGCAGTTTCATTAAGTTTTTATTCCGAAAATGTACAAGACATTAGGAAAATCCAAATTAAATTAGATTTGGATGTAATTTGATTTAAAGTCCATCTCCCACCACAATGGCAGTTAAGCACTTAGGCATCTAAAGTGCATGAAGGGAATTTAAGCTGCCTTCCATACCTCCCAGCTTACAGTGGTGACTAAGTTTTCTGCTTAAATTTTGCTTAGCTGCCTGAAGTTTTTTTCAGCTGTGCATATGGAGATGAAAACCTAGGGATGTCACCTCTGGGTAAAATGATCTGGCATTCCTAAAACGGGAATTCCTGTGTCCCAGTTACAAGCAACCCTGTCTACCAGACTTTCTCAGTTCATTCCTAATGGATACCAACACTAGAGCTGAAAGAAGAGAGAAAAAAAAAATCCAGCTCTAATGGAGACATCTGGAAGGGAACTGTTTATACATACTCACCAGCTTTTGTAAAGCTGCCCCTTAAAGCATGCACAGTTAGGCACTCCAAATCAGCAGTCCCTTCTGAAGTGCCTGCTATATATGTATTTTTAGCTTATGGCTTCTTTATTTCCCATCGTATTTCTTCTAACATGCTGGGAGTATTTGTAATTACAGTGATAGGGCTTTTTTTTAATGCTTGTATAACTCAGAAATGACCAAATGGAAGCTGACTACGCTTTCCCAAAGGGAAAAACAAACAAGGTTTTATGCATTAAGAAATTTCAGCTCTAGCAGTAATTAATTTTCAGATCGTTGTGTTCATAGTACAGGTGTCTGTTCATTTGTCAATAGCAACAGCACAACACCACCGAGAACACAACAACGCAGCGAATACTGTAGTAATGACTGTAAAGGCAATGTTGAACATTTGGTAAGCTAAGCGGATATTCAGTTAGGTTGGATTTAAAGTATTAACTTCTTCGGGAGACAATTTCTGGCTTTCTGTATCTTTTGCATCACGTGCACATTAATGCAACATGTTAGCATGTGGTTTTGGTTAAGACCTCAAATTAATTAGAGCTTAAATTTAAGATAGATGTGTCAACACTAGAAAACAAGTGTTGTTGCCACGTCAGGCTATCGCTTACGTGATCAATGCTGTATATCAGCACTTGCCAGAGCACCCCCAAATTTTAAGTACAGATGAGACCTGATTCAGCGTCAGCTTCAAGTCTCCTTGACCTTTCAGCAGCTGATGTACCATGGCCCATGCAGTACCCGCTCTACAAAACTACGAATGGTTGCCTGGCTTCTGCTTACTCCAGAAGATAACCCAGACTTCACTGCAGTTGATGAGAAGTAATGAAGGGCTGCCCCTGGACCGCGGTGTTGAACATGACTCAGACACAGCTCAGTATTGAAAACTAGCACAAAAATGTCCTTCAGCGATTTCTAACTAACGGTTTGAGAAACCAGAATGAGATTTTGGGAAGTAGGGCTATAGCAAGTGCAATGGCTACAAAAGGGATGCATTGCAAAAACTAAGAGAGTCCCTTTAGGCAGAGAGAAATTATCTCCTATTTATATTCACATTTTCAGAAAAACTTACAAGGCAAGTGAAGGTCGATGTCAAAGAGTTTCCAGCAGGCTCTGCAGACCTATTGGGGTGACATCAAATAGCTGCTTTCCTGATGTTCTTAAGTAGATTTCAACTGCTTTGATATGTTAAGTGGTTTTTGCTCGACAGAAAAGGCTAGCAGTGCTTTATTTGAACTCTTGCTTCATGCACATAGCAAACATTGCTTCTGTGGAAGAGCTCATTTTAAGCCTGGGGATGATGATGGACAAATATCAGGACAGTTGCTCTCAGTTTCACTCCAGAGGTAACGGTCAGCACTTCACAGAGCTCTTACCAGCTAAGAAAGAGAAGATGCTATTTGCCAGCAAAATGTCAGAACACAGCTGAGCAGGAAGCTGGAAATAAATTTCTTGGAGAATTTTATAGGTGCTACCTTTGGGGATTTCTTTTCATGCTGTTTCTGGATTCATCATTTTCATTCCCAGACTTCAAATGTATTTTCTTTTCTTTTACAGCTCTCCTGTAACTGCTGAGGGTAGTATTTGCTTTACTGTGATGATCCAGAGAGCACTATGACCACTGCCCTTCTGTGTTACTGCCTAACGTTACTCTCCTAAAAATCCTTATTTTGTAACCAAATAAGAGGAACTGGCTTGCAGAGGTAATAAACGTGTGCAATCTTGAACAAAAAGCTTTGAGAGTTGCAAGCACTCACCATCTTGAAAAGTAAACCCAGTTATTTAGTGGCATCCGTAAAGCGTTTGAAGGATAATGCCAGATACTGTTATTTGAAAATGTTCCAGTTTTCAAAATTTTATATAAAATATTTCTAACTTCCAAGCTCTGACACTTCCTCATGCTGCACCAAAGAAAGAAGACGACAACTTCCCTAGCCCTACTCATTATCACCTGTAAGAGCTTCCCAGAGTTGTATTTCTCTGCCCAGGTTAAGCACAGCTGCTGCAGCCCTGTCACACCCCGAGGAGGACAGGTAAGATTCCAAACCAGCCCATTATCTTTCAAGACTTACTCTGGAAAATTGACTAAACTTGTATTCCTTTTGAAATGTTCTCACCGCTTCTTTACAGCATACGTAGGGACACAAAGATATTGTTAGTCTACAGCATTACATTTGCTCGAAATCAAACAACCTAGGTGAGATCCTGCTCTTTCCATGAAAAGCTTCTATTAAGTCCAGTCTTTGGCAGGGCGTTTGATTAGAACAAGAGCAAATGGCCTCAAGTTGTGCCCAGGGCAGTTTAGACTGGATATGAGGAAGACTTTCTTTACTGAATGAGTTACAGGCACTGGAACGGCTTCCCCAGGGCAGTGGTTGAGTCCCCATCCCAGGAGGTATTTAAAAGTCACATAGATGTAGCGCTGAGGGATATGGTTTAGTTGAGGTCTTCTCAGTGTCAGGTTCACGATTTGACTAGGTGATGTTAAAGGTCTTTTCCAGTCTAGGAAATTCTGTGATTTACTGCATGCGGAACATCACCCCTACAACCGAGAGTCCCCAACTTCACCGCTTTTTTCATCACTGGGACCTGGGATTGTACCTTTAGTTATGCAGCGGTTTCCAGCATCACCGAGAATTGTTGTGATCGATCCCTCACGGTCCCATCTTCGCCTTCCTTCCACACAGATACCCAGACCTTTTGCAGGTACTCGAGAGCTTCACTTACACCTGCCCAGGGGCCGCCCAGCCCCGAGGGAGCCCCGGCGGGGACAAACCCGTGGGTGGGTGAGTGGGGGAATCCCCCGCACCTCCTGCAGTCAAGGGGGACACACACAGACCGCTCTCCCTGAGGGCAGCCAGCCGGGCTCTTCTCCCAGGCTACTAGAGACAGGAGGAGAGGGCACAGCCTGGAGCTATGCCAGAGGAGGTTCAAGTTGGATGTCAGGAAGCACTTCCTCACAGAAAAGGCGATAAAACACTGGAATGGACTGGCCAGNCTCGCTGCCCTTCTCTGGACACGTTCGTTGGACACTCAACATCTTTCCTAAACTGAGGGGCCCAGAACCGGACACCAGGACTCAAGGTCATCGGCGGGGCTCGATTGTCTTTTCCAGCCTTAATTTTCTCGCGATTCTGAGGCGCGGCTCCGGTGAGAGAGACACGGGGGGCGGCGCCGCCACTCCTTGAGGCAGGGCTAGGGGCCTTCCGCCGTCGGGCAGCGGCGTTCCTCCCCCGGAGGGGGCGATCCCCACCCTGTAGCCGCCGAGGAGGGGCGGCTTGGCCCGGCCCGGCCCGGC